>JASCZW010007567.1:0-63722 GCA_034211315.2 Aedes japonicus
CTGGTACAGTATGGACAGTGATTTTCATCGCTGGAGACTTGGCCCTATGACCTCCCTCTGTGCTTGAAAATAAAAATGAAAATCTAAGCTTTCAATATTACAATTTTCACTACCTATGTATTCTTTGGCAAAAGCCAAGTTGGACGAGGAAAATCTGGAGATATAATAAGGAACTTATAAAAAAGATAAATTTTATAGGAAATTAAGGTTCTCTTTTGACAATCTAAAGACTGTACTCAAATAAGTAAGGCAATGATAAGATTTAAAAAAACAATGACATTTCGGCTGAAATAACCTAAGAGTGTAATATGATGATGTAGAAGGAAATAAGAATGGACAGTAATTTTGCTAGAACGAAAGTTATGAAGGGAAAGTTTTGGGAAGAGTGTATTGTTCAGGGTGGCCACACAACCTTAATATAAAAATTTCCGCATTTTTCCCGCATTTTCGCCTTATTTTCCCGACTGTTGAGATGAGTTAATATAAATTACTCGTAGCTAGATCTCTGAGCTTCCAAACTTGTTCCAGTTTGATTTACCCTCAGACACTTTCCATTTATTTAAAATAAGCCTTTTTGTGCGACAGAATGAGCCTTCTTGGTTCTAGCCAAAATTTGTCCAAACCATTTTCTTTTCTCTGGAATACGGCAAACAACGTCAGACGGCATTGAGCACAGCTGCCCAAATTCTTCTTTCACCATGTGTTAACACCCCTACAAACGCAATTCGCCAAACTTCAAACACATTCGCCACCACAGGAAAGATAAGTTCATTTCTGGCCTCACCTGCTACAGCCGTGTAGCCAAACCTTCTAAGGGCATCTTCAACGGTGGTTCAAATCGTGGTTTGGATTTATTTGTTTAGACTAAACGCAGAAACATCGCAGCATCGCTGGTGTTTGTAAATTTTGCTTTATACCGGATCTATTTTGCATCATTTCAGAACTTATATAAGCTTCTAAGTTTCTCACTGAACGCACTCTTTAAAAATTGAATTTGATAAACTTCGGAATATATATGAAGATTGGGTGCAAATATCTATAATGAACATGCCAGAAGCAGATTAAACTTCTTGGCAGTTGATTAAAATAATTGAAAGTTTCCAGATAATCATGAAGTTTGCTCGCTGTGTTTCGAGAAGAGAAATGGTGGAAGTTTAGAGAAGTTCATTGAATTGTTGAAAAATTATTAACGTTTCTGGACATATGCTGTGATAAAAAGCAAAATATCACAAATATTTAAATAATTTACGAGAAATTGAAAAAAAATCTTGGAAGCCGTGGAATTTCTGTGGAATAGTTAGCATGATCGAGATGTTGTTAAACCGTACAAGAACTTTTTATGATCTCCAAGATTGTGAATAGGTGCAAATTCTATAAAATTGATTAAAAAGTAGTTGGATTCGTTATTCTCGTTTTGGTTGGGTTCGAAAAATTATCGAATAGTAAGAAGTTTAAGTTCTTCTTAAAACTTTAACACCCTGAACTTTTGGAATGTTTTCGGAACGACTGGAAAGTTTCTCGATCACATGGAAAGATCCCTGAAGTTCTAGGAAGCTCCCCAAACTTATGGGGAAATCTTTTGAATGTTTCCTAAACTTTTTAAATGCTCAAAAAATCAAGTTTCCTGTTTATCTGGGACGTTTTCTGAAATTCTGGAAAGTGTCCCGATCTTAGGGGAAGTTTTCTGAAATTCTTGGAAGATCTCAGGACTACTGAGAAATTTCTAAATTGCTGAATTGCTGAATCCCCTGAGCTTCTGGGAGTTTTTTGCGAGTTTTTGGAAAGTTCCCTGAACTTCTGGGAAATTCTCTGAATTTCTGGGACGTTCTCTGAATGTCTGAGATGTTTGCTAACTTTTTGGAAAGTTTCTTGATCTTTAGGGGAGTTCCATAATCTTTGTGAGCATTTCCTGAAGTTCTGAGAAGTTTTTTGAATTCATGAAAAAACCTGAACTTCAAGGAAGTATTTTGAACTCCTACATGTTCGCTGAACTTCTAAGAAGTTCTGTACATGTCTAGCAAGTTTCATGAAATTTTAAAAAGATAACTAAATCTCTAGGAAGATCCGCAAACTGTTGAAAAGCTTCATGAATTTCTTGACTGTTCTCTATTGGAAGTTCTCTAATTTTCTTGAAAATTCCTTGAACTTTTGGGAAGTTCCCTGAAATTTTAGGAAGTTCCCTGAACATCTTGAGTAGTTCTATGAACTTCTGAAAAATACCAAAGTAATCTGATAAGCTTCCTGAATTTGTGTACAGTTCCCTGAATTTCTTGGAAACAATCTAAATTTCAGGAAAGTTGTCTGAACTGGAGCTGTGAAGCTGTCTGAAAGGAAGAACCCTTAATTTCTGGAAAGCCTTCGATTTTCTGGAAAGTTTCCTGATTTTATGGGATGTTCCTTTGGCATCAGGGAGAATAGCTTGACCTCGGGAAAGTCTAAGTCAAATCTAAGAAATATACCGAGCTTCTGATTAGTTCCCTGAGATTCTAAGTGCACTGAATCTATAAGATTTTTTTCGAACTTTTGGGAAGTATTTTTGTCCATCAGTTTCTTCCCTTTTCCGATATTGGGGGACGTAAATACTGCGAGCCGTTAGAATTAAGGACAGATTTGCAAAAATTCGTCGGGGTCACCAACCCCCATGTTTTCGTCGAGAGAACTAGCTGAGGACATACACCAACATCCGTTAGGCTGCAGTGCACCTATGTAACCCTAAGGCCAACATATTCAGCTGCATCGCAACAGCTGGAAAAATGCATCAGTTGACTCTAGTTGTCGCATAATGTCTAGGATCATATCCCTTGGCATGTTGAAACGTCGCAAAAAGTGCTTCTTGTCATAGGTTGGCGTGACGATATCTATCACTATCAGCACTATCTAATATCGTTTAAATGAGATACATGCATTCACACACTCACCACCACTCAAACCAATCCATGGCAAAAAGTTTGCGAAAAATCCTCGGTCTCTGAAAAAAACAAAACTTCTGATTTCTGGATGTTGTATGATTGACAAGATGATAGGTGTTGGTGGGTTTAACAACAAGAAATACTACACCGGTGCGGGGAACGCAAAGTTGGTCTGTTTTAGCTGGTTCATTTTAAGTTTGCTGATGCAAATCAACTATAAAGATGTTAAAATAGACCACCGCTGAAGATGCTCTAAGCGATACGTTTTGAACAGGCTGAACAATGAGATCGGTTGACCGAGTAAATGACAAAAACGCTACTCAAATCATTTGAAAAAGGTGTGAGTATGGTTCCTTCCATATGACAAAAATTCCCGATGACATTTGAAATTCCCGCCTTTTTCCAGCATATTTCCCGGTGATTTTGGATTCCCGCATTTTTCCCGTATTTCCAGATTTTCCAGAGTCTGTGGCCACCCTGCATAAACCACCCACAATATCGTAGGTGGTACAAGCTCTGAACTGTTGCTAAGAGGGAGACGCGCCTTCATCGGTTGCTGTGTGATAGTGATTTGTGCGCAATCCCTACCTCTTTGATAACGAGTGTATCGCCTTCCACCAGACCAGAGCTGTCCTGGCCACGTTCTTCCATATGGAAGGAATGTTAGTCCGACACTTAGGGGAGGATGGTACAAAACACACCTCTTCCAATTTGATCCCAAAATTGTTGTAAGATGTACCACAACACTGATACATGATGCACCACAATATTGGGATAGCATGCACCACTTGTAAAATGTAAAAACACGGCTATAAAAAGTTCCTCATTCGAATTGCTAAGTGAGGAGGTTGCTACATACCCAAGTACCCAACGGAACAGTTAAGTGTAGGAAGCCAACGTTGGGTATAATTATATTTACCTACCGTTGAGTTCAAATTACCTACTTTTGGGTAGAATTTTACCAGCAGTAAGTTATTCTTAAATAATGGTAGGTTAATATGCCCATAACTCTGGGTAGTTTTTCCTAAACGTGTAGACGTATACAACGTCACGAGGCGTTCTGCCCCAGAATTAAAACATATGTTTGTGTAAATATTCTGAAATATGTGGAATTATAGTGAAGTTTTGCTACGATCTTGAAGTTTTGTTGTGTGCGATACATGTGAAGTGAATTTATTATAAACCATGGACATTAACACATGGTAAAAGGTTATATTAATAACACTATTATTTACATGTGAGGTTCAGCCATGACATTTTCGTCTATTTCGATAATATGTTGGTGTATTTAGTGCCTTTTTGTTCTATGAGTTACGCTGTTTTATGTAAAACTTGATAAAGTATCATTCCATAAAAGCGTTTTCAAGTTTTGATCATATTTATTGAGTTGGACGCTCCACCCCACCAGTGCATTTTGTACTGTTCTTCCCTACTTTAGAGAGATGCGGAGAACTCCACGACCTCTCAGATGCCATAGGAAAGGTGGAATTATGTTAGTAGGGAGGGTAGGCTCTAGGATACGCTCAGCAAGCGGTGCTGGCGAAATTCATATTTAAGTATTAAAGAAATTAAGTTGATTGTCGGTTACCGACGCCCCCTATCTGAAAATATTGTACGAAAGTTTATTCAAAATCAGCGGTCATACTGAACATAATTTACAGGATCCTGTTGCAGCTGACAAAATAGACCAAAGAGGGACCAGAAAGAAACCAAAATGATACCAAATCTAATCTTAAGTAGAAAGTGACTTAAAATATTACAATTTTCACTACCTATGTACTTTTTGGCAAAACCCAGGTAGGCCGTGTAAAATCTGGAGGTATAATAATGACCTTATGCGATTGATGAATTTGATAAGAAGTTAAAGTACTCTATGGACAATCTAAGGACTGTACTTGAAAAAAATGGAACACACACGTAGACATTATCAATATTACACGAGACGTAATTCACGTTTTGTTAAAACCCAGGTAACGTAAACAAAGATTTTATGTAAAATTACGTCTCCTGAAACTGCGCACATACGCAATTCAACCGAAAGGTGTGTTTGATTGAATTTATTTTCTCATCTCTATCAACCCATTATTATGTGCTAAAGGACTATGATGATGTAGAAGGAAATAATTTCTCATCACCATGAGGCTCTAGGGGGTGGACAGTAATGTTGCTGAAACAAAAGATATGAAGAGAAAGTGTTGATAAGAGTTTAGTTTACGTTTGTAAAATTTCATCACAATCTGTCAAGTAGTTATCGAGATAGCATCGGCACAAGTGCAGATCCACCAATAAATTATAACAAGCAAATTTGTACTCCAAAAGTCGTGCTAAGAAGCTTCAAACCAATTTTCTGCAAACGTTTTCTTGAATCATAATGGACGACGAAACATACGCACTCGAAGAATTTAAACAGCTTCTGGGTCTGGTTTTTCATACCACAATGCAAAGGAACGCCGTTCCCGAGTATTTGCTGTAAAAGATGCTGTCGATGCTGTGTGTAGTTGCGGTCGAAAATCTAAGTTTCGTCTCCACCGATAATGATGTGTACGAGAGAGAATGTCTGCAAAAACGGTGACTACCTTTTATCAGAAGCCACGACTCTCCAGCTCTGTTTTGGCCTGATCTGGCCTCTTTTCACTATGCGAAATCCGTCCTGGAATGGTGTAATGTACAAATACGTGCCAAAAACAGCCAATTCACTAAACTGTCCAGAACTTCACCCAATAGAGAAGTACTGGGCTCTAGTTAAGCGGAAACTCTTCGAAATTAAGAAGAAAGCAAATCGTACCGATGATTTCAAGACGGATGTACCACCGAGAATTTTATAGAGGGAAGGATTAACACTTTAATTAATTGTTTCTAATGTACACACAACTCTGTTATTGTGAAATAAACAATAGATTTTGTTGTATTATGTGTAATTGTTTTCGCTACTTTTATTTTGAAGTCCGAAATTTAACGTGGACAGGCTTTAGTGAATACTATTGGGTTGGTTATCTCGAACCCGAAGGGAATCATAGAGTTCAGATTTGGCACCACGATGCCCAGCACATGATCGAATTGCGTGATCCGCATTCTGCTAACATTATCCATATTCACAGAGGTTACTGTCGCTCAGCCCAGCACGATATAAATGAGCGTGTAAAGAACATGAGGCGAAACATCACACGAACGAAGTCTCGAACCACATCCATCCCTTTAAACCAAGACCTCTTCGAAACATTTATGATGATAGAATTTGGCCATAATTCTAAATATCCTTTACTCCATTGATACTGCCAGCTGACGAGTGACTGTTGACGAAAAATTCATTGAAGGCGATTTGCCAATCATAAATATCGCCTTCCATAGCGACCAACCTTGGTAAGCGGGTCCGCTATCTCATTGCCCGGAATCGAACAATGAAAGGGACCCATATGAAGGTGGTGGTAAAATAATGAGAATAAAGCTCTAACAAGCCCTGGTATTTTCTTGAGAAATTCGAGAAGTACTTTTCTGACTTCAAGGAGCGAAAAGCCTCTGTGGAGCTGAAATTATCTTTGAAAATTTTGTACTGATCCGATTTAAGTAAGGCGCTATGTTTTTCGTTGCATACACCAAAGCCTGTGGACGCTTTCGCGGAATTATCCGTCAGTGAAGTGGATTTCGTGGAATCAATGAGACTAAACATTGCAGCAAATATCACCGGAGCAATCATATGACGATGATGCTCTGGGATTCCATGAAGCTTAGTTCTTAGTTTATAAACCGGAGAAGCAAACACGATTGGGAATATTCGACGAAGGGCTGACCTCCTGCGTTATGTTACAAGTGGCTATGAAGCTCACGAAGTATCTCAAAGTTATCGATTAGCTGGATTAGCTTCTAACTTCATCAATGGAGCAAGGCTAGGAGATAATTCTGAAAACCTTTCTGAGAGCCATTCTAACGCGATACAAAGACACCGATACTGAATACGTTGCAGTTTTATAATATGTGACCGAGCCAACGTTAGAAGGTCTTGCGAGTGAAGCACCATACTGCAAAAAATGAGCGTTGTAGGTTAACGTCTACCCCGTGCTTGGAATAGGGTCCCGGGGAGCTAAAGCCGTTCCCCACCGTAGTTAATTTCAGACTAGTTGAGAATCAGAGCTAGGCAAAGATGATTTGAATTAAGATATTTAAACCAGCCGAGAACATGGAACCAAAGAGCAGCACTCGTCATAATCGCTTAAAACGTCGATCTCAGTGGCTGAAGAGCTGATCGTAGCTTGGAGTGCCAGCAAAATACCACAATGTGAATAGTAGTTCAATTAAAGTGCTTGTCATACCACTTTCTCAGTTATGCTCAGTCGGATCTAGCAGGTCAATTGGCACAAGAGCAGAATACTAAGGAGGAAATCTAAGAGATCCGCCTTAAAAACGCCTGCCAAATCAGCTCATCAGTCTTCCCAAACAATAGACCAGAAATAATTGAAATGAGGCAATGGGCAGAATCTTTAAAAGTGTCGAACAAATTCGAACCCTTGTTAAATCACTGCTGGCATAGTTTTCACTCAAACTGGTTGAAGTGTAGCGAGTACGGTTTTCAACATTTAAAACCGAAAGTTCAACTTATTTGAGGAATACGTATCAAATCCTTCATACAATATCACGCAAACCACAATTGTTTTTCAAATATTATGCAATTAAATTTACAAGTAAAAAACAACAACAATCTTCTGGGCCAATCCAGGTTCGAGATCAAACTTTATTGTTGGTTTTTCGAATACAGATTCTATTTTTTTCTTCAAGTATCGATTGTTGTTAAGACGTCTACTTTTAATCTGCGATGATCTGCGATAATTGACAGCTTGCAAGTTTTCCAAGCTGATTCCTAAAGTTTTCAATGTCGAATCGATGAAGCTATTCCTGGTGATACAAGACCTTCGAGTTTTCCAGCGGAAACCTGTGATGTTGATGCAAGCAAATTTGGGTACACCAGGACGCAATGTGTACAGTGCTTTGGAAGCCCTGGAGCCATCCGGCCCAGCCGTGCCTGTTGCCGTATCCTGTCATCAAAGACGTCCTGGTTCTGTGGTCGAGTTTGGTGAAAGTATCTTCAAGCCGGTGTTGCCAGGCAAGTATGTTTTAAATCGCGATATTTCTCTTCCTGATACTTCTTCAAGTTGCAGTATCACTGCACAGGACGTGCATGTACCTCCTGTTATCACCACTGCCGCAGCTGATTCATCATCGGTGTTAAATATTTATTATCAAACTGTTCGAGAATTCTTCATTCCTGTATCATGCAAGCTGTACCACCCAAAAGACCCCCTAGGAAACCGGCTTGGTCAAATGCTCAACTTCGCACTTCGCGCACGAATCGCTCCAGATTGTTGCAGAAGTACTGTCAATGGAGATGTTCATTCACAAAACGCCAATCCGATGAAGCGAGTCGTCTCTTTAGAGGATACAATCGATTTTTGTATAAATGATTCGTAAAAAGGAGGCAAGATGATCTTCAGCGGAACCCAAAACGCTTCTGAAGCTTCGTTAATTCAAAACACGTAAAGAAAATGGTCTGCCAAATTCGATGCACCTAGGTGGCCTTCATGCTCGCACTGCAGAGCAGAAGTGTGAACTGTTTTTCAAATTCGCTAGCATTTTTGAACACCGTGTTCCAACGATAAAGGGCGAACACGAAATTATTGCGACACCGAAAATGTCATGCCAATTTTCTTATAATGTTTAGAATCAAACCAAAATTTTAGGGTAGGTATATATATATTTACTTCAAAAATCAAAAGAAAAGTTAATCGATGGAGCCTTGAGTGTAAAATTGAACGCATTTTCGCTTGATGCCCTCCATCAAAGTCTTTACAGTGTCATCCGGTACCAGTTTCTCAGTTTTTTTTTCCATTTTCTTAACATGTCCTTCTCGTCTTTGACTGTCTTCTTGCTCTTCCGAAGTTCCCGCTTCATCATTGCCCAGTACTGCTCCACCGGGCGCAGCTCCGGACAGTTTGGCGGATTCATGTCCTTTGGAACAAAATGGACAGAATTGGCCTCATACCACTCCAGGACACTTTTAGAATAGTGGCATGATGCCAAATCTGGCCAAAATAGCGGAGCTTCGTCGTGCTGCTGCAAGAACGGCAAAAGTCGCTTCTCGAGGCACTCAGATTTGTAGATCTCGCCATTTACTGTGCCCTTTGTCACGAAGGCTCACTCCTCAGTCCGCAAGAGCAGATGGCCTGCCAAATGAGATATTTGGAGGCGAACTTCGACATTTTCTTCTTCTTAAATTTGTCGTCCACATAGCACTTGCTCTTGCCGGTGAAAAACTCCAACCCCGGAATTTGCTTAAAATCGGCTTTTATATACGTTTCGTCGTCCATCACACAGCAGCCATATTTTGTCAGCATCTTCTCGTAGAGCTTCCGCGCTCGAGTTTTAGTCGTCGATTGTTGCCGCTCATCGCGGTTTGGAAAGTTCTGTACCTTGTATGTATGTAGTCCAGCTCTCTTCTTTGCATTCTGGACGTAGCTCTGCGACATGCCGATCTTTTTAGCCAAATCACGGCTTGAGACGTTGGGATTTGCTTTAATCATCCGCTTCACCTTTCCCTCCGTCTTTTTGTTCTCCGGTCCCAGTTTTCTTCCAGCTCCTTTGCCGTGGTCCAACGTCAACCGCTCCTGGAACCGCTTCAACACTCTGGAGACGGTTGAATGGTGAATGGTCAGGACAGGTCAGGACAGGTCAGGAAATTCCAGGTGTTTGGAAAGAATTTGTTTTCTCGACTCGCGTTGGTTCACCTCCATTTTCGTTGAATCGAAAAACACGACTTCGACAGTTTAGTTTGACAGCATGTAAACAATACACATCAATGAGAAAGTGTGCAAAATTTGGTTGATTTTTACCCAATGGTAAAAAAGTTATGCCCTGTTGAATGTGTCGCAATAATTTCGTGTTCGCCCTTTAGATGAAATAAGATTGGCTCTGAATTTTGTACTGAGAGATGTGATAAACTTGGATGTGTTTGACATTTCTGAAGTGATGGTTGAATCAGCAGTACAAAAGCTGGAGCTATCATACAACCCCGGTCCAGATGACGTTCCTTCGTGCGTCTTTAAAAGATGTGTTGGTATGCTAACCGCTCCTCTTCAAGCTATTTTCAACAAATCTCTCCAATTTCAACAATTTCCTTCTGCATGGAAGTCGTCGTATAGGCTTCCTGTACATAAGAAAGGAGATAAAACCGACATCTCTAATTGCCGAGGCAGCTGGCTCCAAGTGTTTTGAATCCATTGTCAACGAAGTTTTGCTAAGCACGTGTCGAAACAACATTAGCTCTTGCCAACACGGGTTTTACCCCAAAAGATCGGTGAATAGTAATCTTTGCGAATTTGCCACGACTGCCATTGCAGCAATGGATGCTGGAGCACAACTAGACACAGTTTACATTGATATAAAAGCTGCCTTTAACACCGTAAACCACGTGATCCTTTTGGCAAAACTGCAGCGACTGGGAGGTTCAAACAGAATTTGTAAGTGGCCTCATACTTAGGCAACAGACTATTGACTGTTAAAATTGGTATAACGCAATCCAGCTGGTTTTCTCCCCTGTCCGGCGTGCCTCAAATGAGCAATCTGGGTCCTCTACTATTCGTATTGTTTTTCAATGACGTCGTAAACGTTCTGGTAAGCGGCGAGTTGCTCATTTATGCTGATGACTTGAAAGTTTTTCTTGTCATCCGACGAGAAGCTGATTGCAGCCGACTTCGAGAGCTTATTGATCTTTTTGCTTCTTGGTGTAGCCACAACTTCCTTAAAGTGAGTGTCTCCAAATGCTCTATAATATCGTTCCATTGCTTTGCCGAATACCTATTCATTACAACTACACGATGCATGGAGAGCAACTGGAACGTGTTGATAAAATTAAGGACGCGCAAATGTCATTCAAGATGCATTATTCGGAAATGATTGACAAAGCCAACCTTCTGCTAGGCTTCATTCTAAAAACTGCGCATGACTTTGATGATCCCTTGTGCCTACGGGCAAATTCAACTAAGTACCTTTACATATATTTGTGTTTGTATGAGTGACGACCATATTACTTCTGCTTCCCATTCCATATAGATTGAGTGCATTGTGATTATCATTTAACTTGTATATGCATCAAATCTAAAAGTTTTATGTTTGAAGGGTCCAAATCATAGACTATATCATAGAAATTGCGTATGCCTTAATGATGGGACGTATTTGATTCTGCTATAATAATAAGAAGGTTATATCTATAAAATTCATAAACATGCGCCATGGTGATAACAAGATCATTAATTATTATTTATTTCTCGTCAATCGACCATTTTATTACAATTGCATATTCAAAGATATAAACAAGCAATAGTTCTACTTACCATTGACAGCTTATTTATTCAAACATTACATATATACTACACCTATTAGGACGTCTATATGTTAACATTCTGCAATGCATCGCCTTTCTAGTATTCAATATTACAACTGAATTTGCAACGAAAATAAAAATGACCATCAATATTATATAGTTAGACCGGTGGCATGTGGAAACTGTCGATAGTTACAATTTCAACAATTGGAAGACCTTTAATTGCTTCGAATGATTATCATAGGTTCCAATTTTCCACGATTTCACAATCGAAATGTTTTTGGATGTTTAGCTGTATCCATTACTAGGTAAACATATTTGCTTTCATTGCTAAACATAGGATTAAAGTACCCTGTCTTAAAATGGTTCCTTTTATCATAACTGCATTTGAACACATCATTTCAAACCCTTAATCGATATTTGATGGTTGGATAAGCATTTCATAGTAGTTTTTCAAACGGAATTCATGTAAATTGAACTTTCCTTCAACTGAAATTCGAGAACAAAACATCATTTGGCAGTTCATATAAAAACTGCCATGAAGCATTACTACGTGTTACATATATTTTTGCGCGATGACATGATATGGCAATGAATAATCTATGTTCGTTTTTAAAACGCATATTTACACATAACAAGTCCAGATGCCCGTTTAATATTTGGATAATGATCCAAAAAATAATGCTTCGGCTTTAAATCTTTTCTGAACTGTGATTTGATACAAATTGTGATGGTGACTGATTAAATAATGATACATAAAGATGTATATTAAAGTAACGCGATGTGTTCGCAGCAACCCAAGAAATCTGACAAGTTCTTCTTCATTACCCGTTCTTATATTTTCTGACATTCTTTTCTTATCAGAGAGCGAGTAATGGCGCTATAACCATAAGCCATAGGGAGCTAGGACTATAGTTAATGCTTAAGTCCCAACCGTTTGAAGAGAAATGGAGCATCACATAATTTTCTTAGACTGGATGCTCCCAACGACCATGTTTGAATAAATTTTTGTTCTGTACACCAAACAGGGCATTCTGTTCAATTTTTCTCTCCGACTATTCATTTCCTTTTTCCTTTGATATCTGCTGAAGGCTACGTGGTTTCCCCGTGTCTTCTTAAGGTAGATACCAAATCCTCCCTATCACCAACGGTTGCATGGACGTAGCCAGGTGAGCGATTAAGGAGTGTCTTCGTGGAGATTATTGCGTGAAGAAACGTAACAGTAACTGTTTTCGTTTCATGGTGGCATGCAATGTCTTCAACGAATTATTCCTCATCGTAGCTCCATCCACGAGGTGTGCAAACGTCAATGCTAATGCTAATGCTAATGCTAATGACTTTGATGATCCCTTGTGCCTACGGGCTCTGTATTGCTCGCTCGTCCGGTCTATTCTGGAGTATGCATCAGTTGTTTGGTCCCCTTACGAAGTGGTGTGGATCACTAGGATTGAATCCATTCAGCGGAGGTTTGTGAGGTCTGCTCTTAGAAATCTGCCCTGGTGTGACCCTTTAAATCTACCCCCATATGCAAATCGCTGTGCATGGCTGGGCATTGAAGAGCTTCAAAATCGCCGTTTGGTGGATCAAGCAGTATTTGGAGCAAAAATAATTCGTGCGGAAATTGACAGTGCAGCACTGCTTGAGAGTTTGCAGATTTATGCTCTTCAACGTGTTCTTCGATCCAGGCAATTTCTACAACCAAGTACAAGAAATACGACGTATGGCTCGAATGATCCTCTCAACTCCATTTCCAGACGTTTTCAGGCAGGTTATTATGTTTTCGACTTTAATATCTCAACTAACACATTTAGAGAACGGTTACGCACAATGCGTGTTTTTAGCTAATAAGGGAACGTCCATTAATTACGTCACGCAAAAATGACCTTTTATTACCACCCCCCCCCCCCCCCTTGTCACACTTTTTGTATGGACCTTTAAATTTTTTTGTATGGATCGTCACGTTTTGCCAAACCCCCCCTTCCCCCCTTACTGCGTGACATAATTAATGGACCTTCCCTAACTAGTATTATTATTATACATTAGGATTTCATTAAGACCATGTTGTCGAATGATATGATTCAAAATAAACAAATAAACAAATAATAACTCAAGAATAATTGGTCGCGAGCTAATGGAATTTATGTTGCAACCGGGAAATGTTTGGACGTAGACTGAACTTTGAAAAAAGTCTCGAAATTGAACAAACAAATTGACATCCACAATATTTTTGAAAACATTGGACCTGTTGTTAATTTAAATTTTCTGGAACATTCGAAAAATAATATAGCACCATTGCTGCTACAATGACTACTCCGAGTTATTAACAAGAACTTGATTGTAAATCCAGCATATATGGGCAAACAGAATACGTTAGCGGCGATTCAAGATGTAAAAGAATAATTCAGTAGTTCGCGTAAGCCTATTTTCAAAATCAAATTCAAAATTCATAACATAATGGGCGGCTTCAGTCGTCATACAAAAGAGGGCTACCCGCCATGAACCGCCAATGTCAGCACTCATTTTGATGCAGGCGAATGGAGCAAGAAGGAAATAGATATATTTCGCATTCAACCGGTTGGGCAAAGACCGCGGACGGCGATCAACGATGACATCGGATGCTAATGAGCATTTCCGAGGGAAGGTAATCAACATTGACCACAAACAAACACTTGCTTTGCGCCTGTTCATCGCCGCCGGCCATGACGTTTGTTTGCGGCAATGTCGACGGTAGGACGGATGCAGTTTAGTGCTGTAAAATTTACACCGCCCGCCGCCGTCGTCGTCGTTGTGGTCCATTCGAAGAAAGGGAAAGTGCGAGAAAATCTCAGCGTTGTTGACCACTTTAGCAACGTCGTTTGCGATGGTATTCAGTTAGTCACCGGAAGCGATTTAAATTGATTGAATTGTTGCGAGTTTAGTTCGGTTCTGTTGGTGTATGGGTGAGATCTCTTGGAAGCTGTGTGTGGAATGTTGTCACGGTGGTCAAAGGGTCTGATGGGCCTGGGAATCAGCGAATCCGACGGACGACGTTTGTTAACGGGGAAGGTCTAATGAGGTTCAGTGCTATTATTAGCTGGTAAACTTCATACTCGCAGTAATCGAGTTGCAACTCGGTTAGTCGTTAGGAATGTGATTGGATCAAATTATGCAAATCCTAACTCATTGGTTGTTTTTAGATTGTTTTGAGATGAGTAACCTTCATCAAACAAGCTCCAATTAAGCTCCAATCTCTATCCAATCAGAAATTCCTCGAATTTCAGTTTAGTGTACCAACGTCCTCTAGTGCTGTTCCGACAGCCGACGTGACTCACAATCGCCACGCTTAACTTTAATCGCATTCTTGGAAGCATTCACAAAACGGTCGTAGATCACAGTTCACAGTTAGGTACGAATAATTGCTCCAGAAAGCAGAAACCCATTGTCTTCATATGGCGCACAGGTTTTTCCCGCCGTGCACATTGCGGCTGCCGACGACGATTTGCTGCGTAACTGCTCATACAGGTCATCGGCTTTTTCGTTCTTCATTGATGGATTAGTCGTGGTTGCTCCAGGAATGGAAAAAAAAAGTAAGAAACGAGCGAGACGGCTTTTTGCCCCAATGTCTCCTCTGCTTTGCCAAATGACTAGAAGAGGTGAGGAAGACTGTGAAACTGCGATGGTAAGTAGATATTTCCCGAGTAAGGAAGAATGCTAAAAAACTGGCTTGGATCGACGCAGTAGCGAATCAGTGGTCTATTGAACATGAAATTGATAAAAGTAATGGCGTGGGATCTGCATAAGAGGTGATGATAATTTGACACAATTTCCATGGTACATTTGAAATAAAGAATTGAATAAAGAATTGACATGGAAGCGAATCTCACATCTCTTAATGAACTTGTCGCTATAGAAACGATTTTCAAAATGGTTCTCACCAACCAATTTAAATGATCTAAAAGTATAACGTCATCACCCCCTTCCCGTCCACTCTAGTAAATTCCCTGCCATTGTATCCCAGTTATACTATCCGTTTATTTCCGTGCTACTTGTACCTGCCCAGCAAGTTGTGGGACTACAGGGATCGAGGATTTGGCAGATGTCGCATCCAAAAGCAGCAATTAATGGCTTAAATAAGTTACCTACCCTTTCAAAATGATAATGTGACCCATTAACCTCGTGCTAGCCACAAGTAATTGGCATCCCACTTTTACTAATATCGATTTTTTTTTGTGAACAACAATATTGAACATCGGCTCCGTAAAGTGTTACACACGCCTGAGCCTAACAAATAAACGAACTGACTAAAAAAATAACTAGCCAAATTATTAAAAACTCGCTGATTTTCTTGGCATTTCTTGGCTTACATGAATGTGTTTTTATCTTTATTTTAAATGAAATTTACAATGCCTTATCCACTCCAACGTAACGAGCTTGCTTGAAGAACATCCGATTTGCTTTAACCAAGAAACCGCTGAGCAACTTTTCGTAAATAAACCTTTAAAATATTTACCAACGATTTCTTGAACGTTCTCAGATCGTAACTTCATTCGCCAAATCTTGAATAATTTTCATATTATCAGTGAAAAGAATAACCGATCCACTCGTCTTTGCTTTGGAAGAATTACACTGATTGACAAAATTCGAAAAAAAGCTTCATTGTATTGACTTACTGTAGCAGCTTATTACATGGTCATGTAATTTAATTCCATGTACATCATTGAAATTTGAAATTAGCATGTTTGTCTTTTATGATATCTAAATGTCTAAATCTAGAGATCTAATTCTTTTAGATATCTAAATATCTAAATCTAAACAAAATATATCAAATATTAAATAACACCTATTATGGAAACGGAGGGACCATCCGGGCACCCAAGTGAAACAATTTGGAAAGGGGGCATGGGACTGCCTCCTCCCTACTGTTAACATTTCACGGAACGAGGGATGGCTCTTCGACCTCATCTATTGGGTTTATTCTGTCAATCGAGGGCTCGGTTCTGGTGCTGTGAGTGGGAACTTGCCATTCGCCGTTTTCAAATTCACCGCCAAAGATGGTCCTAAGCACACGTCGTTCGAAAACGTTCCAAGTGCTTGCAGGTCCTCCTCGAGCATTGTTCTCCACGTTTCGTGTCCGTAGAGAACTACCGGTCTTATCGGCGTCTTGTACATGGTACATTTAGTACGGGGGTGAAGTTTACGAGACCTGAGGTTCTTGTCGCGTCCATAGTAAGCACGACTTTCGGCTATTATGCATTTCCATGCGAAAAAAAAATGACGTTTGCCTCGAATCCGACCAGGAGGAACGCAGTGAGCAAGACAAAGTGCAGCAAGATTTTGGAAGTGTGGAACGTTCTTGAAACTGGAGACCGACTAAACCCAGTTTCGGGGCGAAACATTGTACCGCAAGAGCGCTCCTAAAGGGACGTTGGATAGGTAAGTAAGTGAAAAATTTTCGCTTTTGTAACTGAAATTTAACTACGAATACCATTAAAAAAAATCGATTCTTGCCAGTTTCGAACAGTTACAATTATCTTTGAGACACTTTCCAGGCACTTCTTCTTGGCTATTAAACTAAGTTGGATCATTCCAATGTTTTTGACTTTTGTAGTTATCTGTGGTACAACGAGAGTGTATGTGGGCCCATTTTATTCTTTCTATAAATCAGTGACATTCGACAAATCTAACGATTTTCAGATCTAAATTCTCTAAATATATGGTTGAAGTACAAACAGTTTAAATTGAACATAAGTAAAACTGAGTTCATGGTAGTTTTGCGAAATCGAGTAACTAAAGACGTCTTTGTTAAAATTGATAATGACAAAATTGATCGCGTGCGTGAGATTAACTATCTTGGCGTGATTAATGATGGTAGGTTAAAATTTGACGATGATTGATGTCATAGGTTCCCTTCCTCCTTTTTCCTGTAAATTCTCTACAATGGATATCGGTGAAGCAGAGGGCTGTGTATTTAGTAATTAACGGTTTGCTGCCTTGATATTTGTTGTCGATATTGAGGAGTGAGTGGAAGTGATATTCATAGATGTTACATTAGAAACGCGGACTATGTTAGAACGGTATTATTTTTAGTACAGAGCTTCAGAAAGTTTGTTTTAGGGGTAGAAATGTTTGAAATTCTATGCATATATCCATGACATAATATATAACGGGGAAAGGGAGGGACCATCAGGGCACCCAAGTGAAATGATTTTGATATGGGAGCATGAGACTGCCTCCTCCCCATTGTTAACAGTTCGTGGAACGAGGGCGGGCTCTTCGACCCCATCTTTTGGGTATATTCTGTCAATGGAGGGCTCGATTCTAATGCTTTTTATCCTGTTTCAAGGATTCTTTGAACCAGTAAGGAGTCGTCTGGTTGAATGTCAGAAATGTCTTGAATATGCAGTTTTTACTCGAAGGTTTATGAATTCTTAGCGGGTTTCTCAAGTGGTAAAGCTTCAAGGTTATATGTGAAAACTTTTTGGGAAACTATAAAGCTGACAATTACCAGTAGATTATGATAAATTACTGAAATTTATTGAGAGAATTGGATGCCCTGAAGTTACATATTTTGGATTCCCATCTTGATAAATTCGAAAAATAAAAAGGGCATACTCGGAGGAACATGGGGAAATGTTTGCCCAGGATATCAAACTATTTGAAGATCGTAACAATAAGCAATGCAAGGCAGTCATGATGGATGATTATATCTGGAATTTAATTAACAGCATCCCTGGAAAGTCATCTTAAACGAAATATACTAGAAAAAAATCATTTTTTTTTTGAAGAATTATTTGTAAATAACTATAACTTAAGAAAAATCAATCTTCTTTGACCTGTTGTACAATATCAGACACACCATGATTTTCACTCACAAACGGATGAAAATTTCTTGATCGTGAACAGTTGAAGTACTTGTTTCGAAACATATCTACAGGATATAAAAAGCATTTAAAGGAAATATAAATAAAATAATTTATTTAATTTAAATATTATTGAATAAGGCGTTATAAATATATTCTTAAAATTCATTCAAAACAAATTAATAAATTTCTGGTGGGAATTTCTCGCAGCATTGCGAAAACCATTTTAAAATAAAAACCTGAATTCATCCACCTTCCCTTAGATCCTTGGCAGAACTTCCATGAAATTCTCTGCAGAACTTCCCTGAAGTTTTCTGTAGAACTTCCTTGAAGTTGTTTGAACAACTTCCATGAATTTCTCTACAAAACTACCCTGAAGTTTTCTACAGAGCTTCCCTGAAGATCTCATAAGAACTATCATGAAGTTATCTGAAGAATTTCTATGATGTTTTATGAATAACTTCCCTGCAGTTCTTTGCAAAACTCCTTGAAGTTTTCTACAGAATTACCGCAATGTTCTCTGTAGAACTCCCCTGAAGTTCTCTGCAGAACATTCATAAGTTCTGCTAAGAACTTTCATGAAGTTCTCTAAAGAACTTTTCTGGAGTCCTCTGCAGAACATCCCTGAAGTTCTCTGCAGAACTTCGCTGAAGTTTTCTGCAGAACTTCCCCGAAGTTCTCTCAGAACTTCCCTGGAATTCTCTGAACAAATTCCCTGAAATTCTCGGAAAGTTCCACGACGGTCTCTGCAGAACATCCCTGAAGTTCTCTGCAGATCTTCCCTGAAGTTCTCTGCAGAACTCCCCAGAAGTATTCTGCAGAACTTCCCTGAAGTTCGCTGAAGAACTTCCATGACGTTCTCTGCAGAACCTCCTTAAACTTCTCTACAGAACTTCCCTGAAGTTCTCTGCATAACTTCCCTGAAGTTCTCAAAAGAACTTTCATGAAGTTTTCTGAAGAATTTCCAAGAAGTTCTGAGAAGAACATTCATGAAGTTCTTCGAAGAACTTCTATGGAGTCCTATGCAGAACTTTTCTGAACAACTAGAAATTAGAAGAAAAATTAGTATTTTCCATTTAATTTCAACTACTTTTGCTTATCTTGACAGATACGCGTATTTCGTCTACAATGTCCAGACTTCTTCAGTGTCTCGAACTAATAACTCGACTGCTAGTACGAGACACTGAAGAAGTCTGCACATTGTAGACGAAATACGCGTATCTCTCAAGATAAGCAAAGGTAGTTGGAATTAAATGGAAAATACTTATTTTGCTTCTCATTTCTAGTTACAGGTATTCCACTAAACAGCTCAAAGCATCTAGGATTCTATGAACAACTTCCCTGAGTGTCTCTGCAGAACTTCCCTGAAGTTTTCTACAGAACTTCCATGATGTTCTCTAGAGAACTTCCATTAAGTTCTCTTAAGAACTTCCATCATGTAGTTTCCTGAAGACATTCCATGAATTTCTCTGAATAAGTTCCGTGAAGTTCTTTGAAGAATTTCCTAGATGTTCTTTGTTGAATTTCCTAGAAATTCCCTGCAGAACTTCTTTGAAGTTCTCTGTAGAACTTCTCTGAAGTTATCTGCAGAACTATCCTGAAGTTCTCTGCGAACTTACCTGAAGTTCTCTGCAGAACTCCTCTGAAGATCTATGCATAACTTTCTTGAAGTTCACTGGAGAGCTTCATTAAGTTTTCTAAAGTACTTCCATGAACTTCTCTAAAGAACTTCCATGAATTTCGCTGATCAGCTTTTATGAAGTTCTATGAAGAACTTCCAAGAACTTCCAAAGTTCTCTGAAGGACTTACCCGAAGTTTTGTGAAGAACTTCTCTGAAGGACTAACCCGAAGTGGTCAGAAGAACGTACGAAAAATATCCATATTGGGGTAATCAGCTTCTATTGTGCACTAGCGATAAACATTCATTACATAGTTCAAAGGCAGACCAGCGCCACACAGTGAAATAATTCTGAACTATGAGGTCGTCTGTCTGGAAGAGCATGATTACCCAAATAAATTTCCTGTAAACAATAAATTCATACATGATCTAGATATCCTGTTACGGTTGAGATAATTTACTCTAGTTTGTATTAATAAATCAATGAATGTGTAGTTGTTAGTTGTAAGTAAAAAATTAGTGTTTAAATGTTAGTAAATGTGAGTAATAAAAATTATATTTATACTCCGGAGTTGCCATATCGAAAACAAAATGTTTAAACACACTTCACATAGAAACACACACTATACAAGGAAATGAGCCAAAAGAGAATTTCCAGAGAAGAGAGTCTGAACCCGTGAAAGTGGGAAATAGAATGGATGCAAGGGATGAAAACGGGGGACAGGTTACGGGGTTGGATAAGCTCTTTCTTATCCAGAGCTTCGAAGCGAACAGACGTTTAAAGTTAACAGTGAGGTATAACCTAAATTAAACTGTGCTGCTACTACTACCAATACGGCATAAAGAACAACCAATACGGAAGTACCTAGAAAGTTGTCTCAGGTAAGAGCATTAAAAAGCTCATAGTTGAACCATGTGTTCAAATGTCCCCCGTAGCCACACTAATGTCCCCATTCTACATTCATGATACCCCAGGACCCATTATTACCGGCATAATAAGCTTCTAAGTCCGAAGTGCATATTTGCCAAACCCAATTATTCCGTTCTGATCCAACCAACGATCGATCAGGATATCAGACGACCCAAAAGGCAACCCGTTTATCCAGCGTGCGTATTGTGCGACGTAGACAGCGCCAGTCCGTCGACCACGTGCCTTAGAAGCTCACCACCGGCCGGCCGCAACGTTTCACACTCTACACACCCACACAGTCCGTAAGTCCAGTAATAAAAAGATAATTGGCTAAAAACAAGTGCTTTTTTTTGGTTCCTTGATCGGGTATATATCTATGCCTATAGCCGACCCTGAACGATAAACGTGTCAAGCTCGAGCTACAGCCAGAATAATAAAAGTGGTTCCCGTGACTAGACCAGGGATCGAGGGCTTAGGGAAGAGGTCCGTCTGACCCCCTTTTAACAATCCAAATTCAAATATTACAAAAACTTTACATAGACACTAGCGCCTCGTAGCGGACAAATTCTGATCTAATGTGCACACAATAAAGAAAAAAAGGCCTGACCTCTACAAAATCTGTTTCGAAGAAGCCATCTTCCTCTATGTCAATGATCTTAAGATCCACATTATACAGTAAGTTGGCATGCACACTAGCGCCACAGAGTGAGATAATTCTGAACTGTTAAGTCAAACGTCTGGAAGCTCATAATGTCACAACTAAGTTTCCTGAAAACAGTAAATTTATAGCCGATATTTTCGGTGGTTTTGGGATCCAAGCTAATGGAAACCGGTAAGGAGCTCTGGGTCTAAAAATCTCCGTCGACCAGTGTTATACAACTCGAATCGCAACATTTCAATACTTATCAACCATATGTATTATGATGTGTATAAAATAAATGATGCTCATATATAACCCACCTTTATTTTTTTACAGTTGAACAAAATGAAAAATAATTTTAAAAAAATTCAACAGAAACGACATGGATCGTTGTTCGAAATATTTTTCGTAGTTATACATATTTTTCATAATCGGAATGGACTCACCAATTTCTACAATGTGATGAAACACAACTTCTTCCCTTCCACTTTAAAATTTTGGGTCGATAAAATTATATAAAGTCTTTATGTTTTGATGAAAATACACTAAGGTTTTTTTTTGCACGGGGGATACGTTCCACTTTTAGAATGGAACCGTGTAAAAAAAGCCTAAATAGAGTTGATAAATTCACATGCTTATACATTTTATATTGCTCCAATTTCTTTTGTATCCCTTACCTTTCCATGCAAAGGTCAAAATGCAGTTTTTAAAATTTTGAGTATTTACACCAAAAATTGTGAATTTTTTGAAAAACTGCTATATGATCACTTTTGGCCCAAACGAAAAATGTGATTTGAATTTGGTCGATAAGTTGTTCCGTTCTGGAGTTATCGCCAAAAACAACCCGTGTAAAAAAAAAACCGTGCAAAAAAAACCTTAGTGTATGCCACATTGAGTTCTCAGTTATTTTGTGGACCATTCTTGGCTTTTACCACAGGGGCTTCAAATGGACGTCAAACTTCGAAGGAGGGTGCGACCGACCTCTGGTCCTCACAAGTTCCTACCTCACGCCTCCACGAGTCATATGATCACAAAAGACTGCCAGCTGAAACATGGAGACGCTGGTTGGCGAAGCCTGGGCAATGTTGTCAATCTGACAATAGCGAAGTGAGGGGGCGCGACCTGTAAATCATAGCATCATTTTCTATTCTCATATCTTTCAGGTCTTCCAGGTCATCATTGTAAAAAAAAAAAATAACATTTAAAATTCATTTCACATTGTTTAAGTTTTCTGGCTCATAATTGTTCATTACCATCACCATTCATCTTTATCATCATCATTACCATTTTTATCATTACTTGTGTTTTTGTGATTTATATATTAACATTAAAATAATTTTATAAATTTTATCAAATAGGTTATATATACTTTTAATTACTATGTCTAAATTGTCCAATTGTTATTTAGATCCTTTCTCCTTCTCTTATGATTTAGAAGTATCTAGTGCCTTGAGTACAGGAAGTTGCAACGGAATCTGTGGTATGCTTTTGCACTTATTACAGAATGTATTTTTCATATCCGATTTGCGAATGGGCATATTACTAAATCTGAGCTGATCTGATTCGTGATTTGGCCAGTGTCTGATGTTACAGTTCAATTTTTGTCATTACTGTATCATAACTCACAATATAATTATATTTGCTGATATTTTTTTACTGATTTTACTCCAGATAATTTAAACATAACTTATTGTTTTTGTATATCCATTTGTCTTTAGCTAACTCTCAATCAATTCCCTGTTTCAGGAGCAACTCCTTACTCAGGAACAATAACTATTAGGTCAGCAAAAATAAAAATGAATTGCTTTTATAAAATCAACATCAATCAACAAATAGTGACTATGACACGAGTCAATTAAAATGTATAAATGCTAGTTCTGTATAATTTCAATACATTTAACAAACTTTTTCAGGATTTTTTGGTTTATTGCTGCTATCGCTGAAAACAGCTGAAAACGGCGTGGACCCACAGAACTCCTCACATTAATAATTTACAACATTTATTGTATTTCAGGATCAATCGACGCAAGAAGATCATATATAATAGTAACGAATGCTTGTATTAATTTTCATTTACATAAAAATATACACTACTATATAAATATTTCATGGGAATGGGGGGGACCATCAGGGCACCCAATTGAAGCACTCTGGATGGGGAGAGTGGGAATGCCAACTCCCCATTGCTAACAGTTTGTGAATAGAGGGCGGGCTCTTCTCCCCGCCCATTGGGACATCCTCATGTTAGATAGCTTGCTCTTTTGACCAATTGTTCAATCTTGTTGTTGGAAGGAAATTCTTTATATCCCTGTGGATACGTATAGGTGATGTCTATCCACCCAACCCCTTTTGGCCCTTCATACGATGGCATGATTAGGATAATCAGTTGTTATTAAAGCTTGATCAAGTCTAACAGCGAGGAGAGCTCACTTCTGTCGGACTTAGTTTCCGTGCTTCTATGGGTGGTAGTACATATCATCATCATCATCATCATCATCATCATCATTCTTGGCTTTTTCCACAGTTTTCAAATAAAATAGTAATGTTGACCTAATCAAACGCATTTTTTTTATGATTGTTCTCGTTGAACAGGTTGAAAATTTGATCACGGGACACCTCTGAGAGAAATACTTCAGAATCCTTTGTCATACATTACCATCTCGCGATTTTAGAAAAACAACAAACAAGCACGGTCTTGTTGTTTTAGTTTTGCTGCACAGCAAGGGATTAAAACGCGAGTTCGAGGCTCAAGTCTACCATTGTGAGTTTGTGAGGGGAGAGGTAAGTATAGAAATTCTCTTCAATATTTATCACTTTGAGCAAGATATCGCTAATTAGGTAGCAATCAATTAGAAAATCAGTTGCCACAATTTGTCGCCTATCAATTCGATACATTATCAACCCAACTTAAAAGATTACAAATCAATCATACCCCGATAAAGATATACCACGTTCCTCGGGACTACTTCTTGATAGTAGGACTGCGTAGATAAGAAAATAAGAAACACACAAAAAAATACACACGAGAATAGCAGTGAACCAGTTCTCCAGGTCCGAAGAAGTGAGTGTTGTTACAAACCTGCACAACCAACGACGATCGAATACGCACAACGCCGACACCACGATCAAAACCGTGAAATACGAACGATGCTCAGCGTGGACACACCAAACAGGAACAACAACAACAACTACCGAAGTGTAGAAACACAGAACGAACAAAAAAAATGCTAATTTATGCCATCACGTTTTTTTGAGAGCCGTCGTAAAGGTGCCTGAGCGTGTAGAGTGGCACAACAACTGTAACGATAATCCAATTAATACATTCACACATGCGCGCACTCTCGACTCACGGCTGGCTGGCTACCTGGTGGCTTCTTCGCGGTCTCACGTCAAGAGAGCCTTCTGCTGCTGCTGCTACTTCTGCCTTTTCCACCCCTTTTCGCTTATTGCTTCTCTTCAAACTCACGACCACGGACGGACTGACGGACGGACGCGACGGGGAAGCCTTGATTTAGGAACACTTTCGAGTTGCACCACCCAACCGTCATCCGCACTAGTAGTCAACATACGACGACGTTATCACTTTGCAACAATCTCGCTGGATTTTCATTCGGAATGCATCACGTAATTTCTCTCTTAAACGGCGGATAATTTCTCCGCTTGAAACAACCTGCCACTTTTGCGTCGAAAGCAACATCAATCAGCTCGCGAATTCAATATGAGGTCATCGCTGCCTCTTGTTTCACATCAACATTAAAACCGCCTCACTTATGACTCACTGAAACACCTCGAAACTATTTTTTTCATTCAACAATTCCTTCAAACGATGCACATTCCTTGCAATTTGAAGAAGGTTCACTTTTTTCGACGACAATCGCGCAGGTACTTATCCGTAATGACCTTGCTGGTTGATCATAAAAGATCACGACACTGGTCCCGAATCCCGCCGAGGTAGCCCAGTGCAATATTATCCTCCACTTGAGACTTCCTTTTTCTTTCCTTTGCGCTCAAAACGAAAAAACGACGAAACCGAACCACTTGGAAACGCAACACGACGAATACTAACTTGGTCTTGGGGGAACCTGCGAAGAGCTATGACGACGACTTGGAACGACGTCAAACGCATCGCTATGCGAAGGTACACAGAACACACGCTGGCTGGCTGCATGCACTAGCACACCTATAAGCTCAACCATGATGCCATCACACAGAGGCTACCTCGGAACACAACGAAGAAGACGACGAAGCGACGACGGCGGCGACAGACGGTCCGTGACAACCTTTCCGCAACTAGAAAGAAAGGCAACACAGAATGCCGCACTCATACTAACTAACCGTGCAGAAAAGGAACGAGTGTCAATCGGTGTGAGTGTGTCTGGAGGTATCCGCGAGTAACGGTAGTGGTTTGGATCAACGAAAAAACGGCGAGTGGTTGTGGGTTCTGTTGTTATTTTGCTGCGGTGTCCATCGAAACCGATGACGATGATGGGTCGCAAAATAGCAACAACCGAACTTGGCAACTTGGACAGGGGGTGGCGGCGATGTGAGTGCTGTTTTGAATTTCTACTGCAAACAAATTTCAGTTAGTTAAGTAAATATTGTTCATTCACTTTCGAATTCAAATATTTTATTTCTAAATTTTGCGCAAAATATTGATTGGTTTTTATGTTTTTTAATCGTGTTACAGGTTATAAACTGCCGTTCTACGCATTACTGCCTCATTTTTTTTTTCGTCAGATTCCTGTTTTGCCAGTATATGCTTAGTTTTTTAAATAAACTATCGTATACAAAAACCAGGACTAGAAGCGGATTAACGGATAAATAATAGTGACTAAAGTGACTAAAAACTAATAATTTTTTTCATTTTGTTGTATAAGTACAGTAAAAATGAACAAATTGAACACCAGCGAATTTCAAAAATGAGTAATACTGCGGAGCACCGCTTATTTCTGAAATATCTTGATCCTCAATTCTTTGTTCGAGCCGTTGCCGAATGATGCAGTTTAAGCTATTTTGCACTACCTTATTCCCATTAGTAAAAAACTGGGTTTAATACTCCTCAATTCTGTACTCTCTACTCGAGGTCACTTTGCATCTTAACAAGTTCCATTCGTCAAGAAAAAGATAATAGTTTTTTTTATGAACCGTTTATTTATGAGGCTCAGACGTGTGTAACACTTTGCGGAGCCGATATTTGTTTATTTGTTTATTTGTTTCAATTTTTTCATCTGACTAGCAGTCTTAATGAAGTTTTGATGGGGAAAAGCCTGAATGATTCGGCCGCATGCAGATACCGTATCATGGATGCGAAAAAAACCCATATCTTTTCTAAATTATTTACTACAACTAAAAACCTAAACAGAATACATAGTTTGAACATAGATTAAAATTAAACATTTATAATTTCTTCTTTTTTTCTCAATGCCTTTCCGAAAGCTTACGCTTGAATGTAGCAGCAGAAGCGTTGAAATCAAAAAGCATGTACGATTGGTTGAAGCTAGCTGACATGAATCGTATTGGATCATGCTGACCATATATAGCATGACGGGACTCCAGATGCAGAAAATCTCGTTGTCGAAGGATTCTCTCTGGCGCGTAGATGTTTAGCTGTGCCAGGATTTCCGACGACTATGTATCTCCCAAAAGGACTTTAGCTACAAATACTGCTTGCGCGGAAATTGTACGTTTCTCCAAAGTCTCTATGCCCAGTAGCCTACATCGATCTTCGTATGGTGGTAGATTGAGAGGGTATTCCCATGGCAGAGAACGGAGGGCGTATCTTATAAATTTTCGTTGAATTGTTTCGATCCTATCAATTCAACATGACTGGTACGGGCACCAAACCACGGCATTGGATTTTAAGATAGACCGCACCAGAGCGCAATAAAGAGACCGAAGGCAGAGAGGGTCGCGGAATTCGTTTGCTATTTTTAAAATAAATCCAAGCTGTCGGTTAGCTCTGCAGATTATGTCGTTGTAATGCAATCGGTAGGTCAGCGCTGGGTCAAGGATAACTCCTAAATCACGTACTTTCTGGACACGTTCAAGAGGTTGATCAGCAATATTATAGTCATGTATTATCGGTCTTAATTTTCTGTGGAACGAAATGATGTGGCATTTGTGGATACTCAAAGTAAGCATATTTCTGGTACACCACTCAGCAAAACGATCAATTAACACTTGTAATTCGAGGCAGTCTTCGATACAATTCACCTCCATGTAGATTTTGACATCATCAGCATAAAATAAACGGCATCCTGGGGCAGTGTCTCCGATAGCTCATTGATGAATATGGAAAGCAGCAGAGGCCCTAAGTTGCTTTCTTGTGGTACGCCTGATAGGCTGGTGAATGGTTCGGAAGATTCACGTCCAATATTTACCATAAGCTTCCGGTCCGTAAGATACGATCTGAACCAGCAGGTTAAGTTCCTAGAAACACCGAGTCTTTCAAGACGTTCAAGCAAGATCCCATGATCAACACGATCAAATGCAGCTTTCAGGTCGGTATATACAGCGTCAACTTGTGCGCCGAGATCTAACGTCCGCAAGCAGAAAGAAGTAAACTGCACAAGGTTCGTTGAAGTACATCTTTTGGGGTAAAATCCGTGTTGATCCGAGGATATGTAATGTTTAAAAGAATCAAACAACATTTCGTTAATAATAATCTCAAAAATCTTCGAACAGGCAAACAATGAAGTTATTCCTCGATAATTCTCGACGTTTCGCTTATCGGCTTTTTTATGCACCGGGAACATAATGGAAATTTTCCAAGCAGAAGGAAACTTGCACTCTCGCAATGACATGTTGAAAAGAAGCGTCAAAGGGTGGATTAGAACGTTACAACATCTTGTAAATATACACGAAGGAATACCATCATGACTTGGCGATGTAGAATATTTTAGTTTGTCGATGGCAGATTTGGTGTGTTGAAGTAGCTTGTATATTTCTCAGATGGCAGACATCACGCAGGGTGTTTCTACAAGCCTTTTCTATTTGAGATGATGATGTCGAAAATTTGTTGAAAGCACTTTTGAAATGATCTGCAAAAAGATTGCACTTATCCAATGCAGAACTGGCAAAAACATTCCCCAAGAAAATCTCAACTGGTAATCCGTGATCCTTTCATTTGGTGTTGACGAACTTCCAAAAATTCTTTGGATTTCTCCTTAAACAATCTTGCATACGTAGAGTGTAGCGTTTGTACAACAGGCGATTGTATAATCGGTATCTCTGACTAGCTCGAGCTCGAGTTAAGGAGTTATTCAAAATTGTTTTTTACCATAGTTTGCTTTATGGTGTTAGTAAATCGGGCACCAATTACTTCATATTGGCTTGAGATTAATGGGTCACATTATCGTTTGGAAGGGACTCGCCAGGTAACTTATTTAAGTTAATAAATGTTGGTTATGGCTGAGTCTGCCATCAAATCCTCGGTTCCTATAGCCTCTTTCAGGAACTAGGCGCAGATGGTCGACCAATGGAAGAATCCAGGCAACGCAAAAGTGAGGTTAAATGTCGTAGATGGTGCTTGTTTAAAATGGTCTTTAAGCTGTCTAAGCAAAGCAATTGGTGATAAAAAGATAAGAAAATCGACAATAATGACCTTACTGACCAATTCCATACAGTTTGAAAAAATAGCCAGAAAGTTATTATCCATTTCAATTTTAGATACTACGATGTTTAACCTCACTTTAGCTTTGTTTGGATTCTTCAATCGCTTGCTGGGCAGGTAAAAGAGACACGGAAGTTTGCAACTTTGCCAAACAATATTCTGTTGTCTACTGTATCATAAACTAAGAATATTAGTATCAGAAATTTCCTGGGAAACACATAAAATTTTAATGTACGAGTTTTATTGGAACTTTGAAATCATTACGCCTTTATAAACTATTCGAACTGCAGTGTATCCCAATTTCGCCTATAATCGAATTTAATTCGATTGACTGTCGGGATACGAACAATCAAACCTAGATTCCGAATGACTAAGCAAATCACCGAAAATAAGTCCTTAATCTGATTTGTTGGATTAACATTTTGAGTTTTTTACTCCTATGCCATCAAAATTTGCACAATCTAACATTTTACGACCTCTAATGGTCGCCAAGATTGAAGTCGGTTTCTGGTAAGAAGCAAACGATTTGACTTTTGACTTAGGTCGTTTGATCTATAAGACGGCCTAGCCCAAACGTCACATCGCTTGCTCCATAGCAGAGACCGAGCTCAACTGAGACGGCCATTTCTACAGTGCTCGTGTTCGAGGGAGTAAAAGTCTATATAAATAAAAATGAATTGGTGTTTAACTCGATAACGGATGAACGGTTTCACAAGACTCTTTCTGCGTTCGATTTGTCTTGGGGTTCACTGGATTTTTATGTATAGAAATATGAAAAATTGATATGAAATAGTTGGAAAATTATAAGAATATTCAAAAATGATGCAATATGGAACCACGTGCGTCGCATTCAAACTAATCTAGAGCGCTGTGACCGACCAGCGCTGTGCATTTGACAAATTCAACTGAGGTAGATGCCAGAAAGCGTACTTTGAAATAAAACTAATTAACTAATTACAAATAAAATAATTAAAAATTGAAAAACCTCACTACCTTATGCATATTTGAAGAAAAATAAATGACTCAATACAATACACTTTTTGGTGGCTAAGGTCTGTATTCACATTAATCCTAACACCTTCAAATCATTGTAACTTTTGAAATATTGCACGTAGGAATGAAAAATTTCATTTACCTGTCATGGACCGAAAGGTGAAAAGGATATTAACGAAAACGATTATAAACCCCAAATCTCTCCATTCGAACGGTGGCTCGTAAAATAGGGATGTCGCCACAAACACAACTTGGCAGCAAAATCACGGGCTCGACGTTTGTACTGCGAATATTTGACGAAGTTTTCATGCGTTGTTATGGACGATGAAACTTATGTCCTGGAGGATTTCAAGCAGCTTCCAGGGCTGGCTTTATATTCTGCTATGGCCAGAAATGCTACAGATGAGCATTTCAGAACGAAGGAGGCATCGAAATTTCCCAAAAAATACCTTGTGTGGCAAGCAATTTGCACGTGTGGCAAAAAGTGGTGGAGTGGTACCAAGCAAATCAAGTGAACATTGTACCAAAAACCTCAAACGCGCCAAATTGCCCAGAGCTACGACCAATCGAGAGATATTGGGCTCTGAAGAAGCGGAAGCTTTTTGGAAAGAAGCAAGGAATCAAAGACATCAAACACTTCCAGCTAATTTGGACAAAGACGGCTTCTACGATTTCTGAAGAGTGTGTACAAACCCTAATGGACGGAGTTAAGCGCAAAGTTCGAAAATTTTATGCAAATACCGAATAACTATGTTTTGTCTTCAAGAATTGAATCCGAAATAAACAACTACGACGGAAATATAATGCGAAATTTATGTTTTATTCATGTTTTGAGGTGTCCGGATTATTGCGGATACAGACCTTATTTCTCGACTTTTAAATGTGTCTTTCAAGGAACAAATCAACACTTAGCATTTATAGCAGGCTTAGTTAATGCCACCATTTCTGAAGTAGCGCCTTTCCATACAATTACGTTCAATCCGGTGACGGAACAGTTGAAGTCAAACAGAGCGCAGAGTTCATTGAATCGCGACGACTTGAATCGAGTTGGATTGTGTTGGCAGTAGTTTTCTGCACGGGTTCTGAGCTGGAGAAAATTTCTTGCAGAACTCGTTCAGGAGTGTAGATGAAGAGTTCGGCCCGAATTCCTGGAGAGTCAGTTTCACCTAGCAGCACTTGCACTTGCTGCGAAAACTGCTTGCATGACTGTACGCCTATGTTCCAATGTTTCAATACCCAAGAGTGAGCAACGATCCTGGTACGCTGGAAGAAGGACAGGATCATTTCACGGCATATGACGGAGAGCATAACGATCAAAATTTTCTTTGAACAGCTTCAATCCTCGCAATCCAGAGTCTTTAGTACGAGCACCACACCAAGGCTTTGAATTCCAGGATAGAACGCACGAGAAGCAGTTCAATGCTTTCAGACATGTGGGATCACGACACTCGTCGGAGATCTTAAACATGAAACCGAGTTGTCTGTTGGCTTCGGTAATGATATCCGTGTAGTGTTGTCTGACTGTCAATGTCAAACCGGAGTCAAGCGTAATTCCCAGGTCACGAACAGTATCAACTTTCTGTAGAGGTTGATTGTGTATTATGTTATCAAATGCAATTTGGTTCAATTTTTGATGGAATGTGATAATGAAGCATTTGTTAACACTCAAAGTAAGTGAATTCATAGAACACCGCTCATCAAAGCTATTGATCAAGTGCTGTAGTCGTAAGCAATCAGCGGTGCACATCGCCTGCATAGAACGACCTGCAGTTACGTGGAAGTATCAGTCCAACCACGTTGATGAAAATTGAGAACAGCAGTGGTCCGAAGTTGCTGCCTTGAGGTACGCCCAACATTTAGTAAAGTATCGATTGAGCTGAGCAGACCTTCACACAGAGTATCCTGTCCGTTAGGCAAGATTTAAACCAACGAACTGAGTTATTTTACACGCCAAGTTTGTCTAACTTTGCCAAAAGTATAGCATGGTCGGCCGGTCAAAACAGCCTTTAGATCCGTGTAAACAACGTCAACCTGAAATCCAGCTTCCATATTCCGCAGACACGAGGAAACGAAAGGTGCAAAGTTGGTTGAGATCGATCTTCTGGGGTGAAATCCATGTTTTCTTCAGGAGAGATGTAGTGTGCGTAACTAGCAAACAACAAGTCGCTGACGATGATTTCGAAGACTTTCGAGCAGGCACAGAGCGATGTGATTGCTAGATAATTTTCGGCATTTTGTTTATCTTCTTTCTTGAAAATCGGGAACATGAACGAAGATTTCCAACGTGTTGGATATTTTCCCTGGCGGAGACATTGAAAAGCTAAAGAGGAACTGTAAACACTGCAGAGCAATTCATCAGCACACATGAATTCAGCCAAGAGGTGATATTGAGACTCTGAATGATGGAGGTTCAGAGGAATTGGAAGTGGCTGCTAACGAGACAGTAGATACGGGAAACCTCACACCAATCAAGAAGACCGGTAATGTTTATGGTAGATTGCACCAGTTGAAAGAAATATCGATCGATTTGACCGGAGAGCATGCATCCAAGACTGGTGCAACCGGTAGCTTTGAACTTGATCCCCCGGTGGCTATCAATTCGAGCGGTAATGGAAGCAACATCCGCTGTGAACTTGTTCCTAAGTTCCCTAAAGACATCTCATCTAACAAGCTCTGGAATTGGCAAGGGTTTATAACGAAATTTGTCAGAAACAGATAATTTCTCATCTACATTAGAGGCTCCAGGAGTGGACAGTAATTTACTGTCAAAACGAACAGAAATGAAGAGAAAGTATTGATAGTTCCGACAGGCTTTGAAATTTAAAGATACAAGTTGAAAACAAGCGGAGGGCATTTGAACGGTAGAATCCGGGTTTTTTTTTAAATTTTGAGTTGGCTGCATCTCTCTCGACATTCACTAGGTCGTCAGATCGTGCCACTCGGGAGGAATCTGCAGGACATAATCAGCGCAGCAAACTTACAACCAAACTATCAGGATAGTAGATGCTACACTACTCTAATCATTGGCATCAACAATTATTTCAAATCTCAGACTAAATCTGTCGCTGAGCATGGAGCGTTTCAAGCATTTCAGTGCGCCTTTGTGGTTATAGCTCCACTGATCAAACCCGTTTTGTCCTGGTCCAGTTGCTAACAGAGATGCAGAATCGTGAAATTGCATTGGCAGCAAGAACGTACGCGCATGATGCGACTTACAGTCGTCGCTCGCTTGTCCAGCAGTGTTTACTGTAATCCGTGGCCGGACCGTACATAACCGTCATTGGCTCAAAGGGACATCATTACCAAGGTAAAAAGTAAGATCAAATGTAAGTATCTGGGTTCTTATGAGAACTCCCTTGTATGTAGATGAGATACAGTGAGTTTACGTGACAGCCACCCTCTAACAAAAGCTCCCGAAAGCATCGAAGTAGGCTAGCAACCAACTCGGCTCGTCCTCTTAATTCTCTGACCAGATCCAAGTGTTTCGGTATAGCTCTACATAACCCTTTTTTTGTATCACTTTTTATTGCAGGCGTAAAATTGATGAAATTTTGGGTAAAACTAGTTCAAGTCTATAATTTTGTCACAATATGTCAAGTGGTTATCAAGACTGCTTCCAAGCAAGAAATGCTTTGAAAAAAAAAATATGAGCGCGGTCGTGGAAAATCTAGGCTGAACCGACAATTCGGCCGTGTCCCGTGTGGTAAAATCATTCAAGGAAACCCAGACGACCCAGCGGCGAGCAGGCAGCGAAAGAAAACCGAAGAAGATCGACTCCAAGAAGTGCCCAACCGAAGCTTTGGTTGGTGCAGCCGAAATTCATCGTACTGGATGCCGAGACGTAAGCAGAGGCCAAGCGGATCCCCGGCCTTGAGTTTTTCGTCGGCAAATCCCGCCTGGATGCTCCGGAGAAGTTCCGGAAGAAGAAGATCGATAAATTTGCCAAGAAATGCTTGGTATAACATGCGATCTGTGGGTGTGGTAAATTCAGCAAGCCGTACATAACGACCAACACCATCAACGGCCCAATATATAAAGAAGAAAGCGTCCAGAAGCGCCTGCTCCCCTTTCTCCGGTCCCACGAAGGTGACACTCTGTTTTGGCCGGATCTGGCATCGTGCTATAGCGCGAAACCGGTGATGCTGTTTTTGTGCCGAAGAAGACAAATCAGTCAAACTGGCCAGAATTTCACCCAATAGAAAAAAAAGAGAAATCGGTAAGTCTAAAAGATTTGAAATCTTTTGATCTTTTTAAAGATCAGAATGAAAAATGAAGGGATCTGAACAAATGATCAGGAAGTCCGACCCCTTGTCTGCAACGCTTCCAAACTTTTGTTGCTTCGAAATAATGTTCCAAACTGCACCGCGAATGACATCATTTGCTCCGAAATTTGTTTGTTCAAAATAATTTCAGATACGTTTCCGAATCATTCAATTTTTTTGTAAGAACATAACTTTTGTCAATGAACTTGCAACGACAAAATCATAGGGCTTTGTATTTCAACAGATCCATTTTTAAATCCACAATCTAACGCAAATATCGACCCACAAGTCAACTCACAATTTTGCCAATCCCTGTAGTAGCCGGTCTGAAGCTTCCCGTATCCTCAAAAAAACCGTGCGCCACTCTTGACTATGTTACAGCGGTTATGCGACCGGTCCAATAAGTTTATTAAATACCCTATCCAGCTCGTTCACCGAAGCGAAACAAGTGGGAAAGCGACCGTATTTACAATCCAGTACAAACACTACCTGGAGCGCTTTAAAACTGCACCTTCCCGTGCACTAACACATGGTCGAAACTGAAACACCGTGATCCATCGCAATTCATTCCGGGACCCGAATCAGTAACAACCAACAACTAACCGTCATCATCGTTTGCATATGTACCACCTATACATCGGACAACACTACAGACTACCCTCTGTCACGCATCATGGATTCTATACGGCAGTTCTTAACCGACAAACGAAGACGACGACGACGATGTTGAAGTTTGCAAAAAACGCCGTGCATTCTTGGTTCATTCTCCTTCCTCTTGAGGAGCTCCTCTTCGATCAGCTTGACTGATTGACGCGACCCGGCCCCTGCTCCCGGGAATACCGCGCGGGGTTAATAACAATTTCCAAGCCCAACAGGCAACGGAACATAACTATAGTAATAATGGACCCCTCCCCCCAACTCCCACCCCCGACCAATGCCACAGCCGCTCATGTATCGGTATTTGTGACTTTGTTTAGTCGATTCCGAGAGTCGGGGGGGAGTTCTCATCAAAAGTTGTTTAAGTCGCAATTACGAAGAAAGTTGAAGAGCTTCCATTTGGCGTAATAGTTATTGACAAATGAATTGAGATTTCGGGTAAATTGCTGCGAATTATCTTCGTTTAATTGACGTTTAAAGTTCCATGCGAGACAGTATGTCTGTTCGGCACTTTCCATGACCTGCTCCCTTGCACTCGGAATACAATGGATCAATGCAGTGCAAAATCGTTTCCTGAGTGCGAGACTTGAGGAACTAGTCTGTTGAGCCTCGCCTGTCCCCTCGCGGGGTTCCTATGCAATTCGTTCTCTCACCGAACTGACGAAGCTCCGAGAGAGTAATTAGATTCACTTCAACAACGATGAGCGCCGATCCGTTTGGACGCGGTTCAACGAAACTGGTTCTAGTGGATGATTTGCGCAGTCGAAGGTTAGGGTGTGTTCATACGGCCGGCGACGATGACTAGCTGTACTTGAGCAGGGTTGCAGTTGGTTGCAGTTAAAAGGGAAATTGACAGTGAATGGACATTGGTTTACGTAAGACGATTCTGAAATGGCAGTTTTGGCGCGAAATTCGAGTTTTGTTACAAAAGCTTTCGTGGCTCTTCGATTTATTCGTATTGAAGGAGATGCACAACAGACATATTTTCATGAGTATCGATATCAAATCAATCATAAGAATACTGTAAGTGTTCACTCGAAAAGTGTGATGATGGTTTTTTCGTTTAACTAAGAGCAACTGTACTGTTCGTACTTTTTTGGGCGACTATTTTGATTAAAGGGTGTTCCAATCAAAATTTGGTCAAACAGAAATGTGTGAATCAATCAAAGAATACAGGAGAAATATTCAGCTAAGCTTGCTTTATACCGAATGCGAATTGCCGGGTCAGTCGTTTAACATCTGCCATAAGATTTTGTACAGCCTCCTTGTCCACTTTATTCGCCGCAGAACGCCAGTTTGCCTTGAACTGTTTCTCGCTCACAGCAGCTTTTTTGAGTCTTCTTTAGGTTCCGCTTGACGATTGCCCAATATTTTTCGATTGGGCGGACCTCTGCACAGTGATTCCAAGGCGGAAAAAAGTCGAAAAATCAGCATCCTCGTTTTACAATAAATATATTTTCGTATTTTTTATCACTATTTTAAATTTCTTTTTCCAAAATTTCATGACGATTGGATGAAAATTGCGCTCTCCACAACTTTTCAAAGTATAGGTTGTACATGGTCGGGATTTTCTACTCCCATATAAAAAGTATGGAGAATCGGGAGAAAACTTCAACTATGTTTTCAAATATGAGAAGATAAGCGCACATACTCAACACTAGGCTTATTTTGAAGACTTTTTTTGCCAGCTTTCCGAAAATTAGAGTCTCATCTTGCGCAAATTTGCGAAAATATGGTTCCGGGAGGCCAGAGTCCTGGAATGTCTGGGAAACCCGTAACATTGGTAAATACCTGAATCTCGTACTAGATTACCACGGTTCTACCCTTCTTGCAATGAAGGGTAAATATATCTTAGAAAACTGACTTTTGATCCAAGGCCTGCAAGGCCGAGTGTTATATACAACGAACTCAGCTCGATGAATTGAACACATTGCTGTGTGTGAATGTATGCGTGTAACGAAAGTTCTAACTAAGTTTCCTAAGCAACTTCTGAACCGATTCAAATGAAACAATTGCCAAATACAAAAAAACGGTAGCCCTATATGTCGCTTTTAAATTTATTGGAATCGGTTTAGTGGAATTGGCCAATTTCAGACTTAGATCAAAACCTATTTGGCGACACCTCAAATTACATAAGAATTCAAAAATAAGTCCAATAGAAAAGATATCAAAAGTCCACAACAACATTGGCTACATCCGGGTTGATATTTCGGCTACTCCCGGGAAAGTGATCCGATTCGGATTGGGATCAAAGCCCATGATGTGATGCATCAAATAAAATGAGAACTTAAAAATGTATGATTATATAAAGTTTCCAGGACCACAATGACAAAATCCAGGTTCGTATTCCTATTACTCAAACAGAAGTGTTAAAAGGGTCAGATCTTACGATAAGAACATAAATTTAGGTTTTTATTTTTAAAGAAATTTACGTGTTATGTGAAGAAACTTCAACAAGTTTATCATAAGCTTTCCAGTTAGTCTTATGCTCCATTAACCATGTCTGACAGTTAGCAGATGATATGGAATGTTTTAGGAAAGTCATCATGGAGCGAAAAAAAATTACTAGATAAAGGATTAATAAAGAAGGCAAAATAACAGAAGCCTCAATACAACGTGCAACACATTAAGAGTCATAAATTATGTCACGCGACAATGAAAAAATCAATTTCCCCCTTACCCCTCACCGCATTTTAATCTCGTTTTTCCTGTACTTTACTAACGACAAAACTTCATAGTCCAGCTAGTCCAGTGACAAGCTTTTTGTTTTGCTGAAACAAAAATTCCCGGAAGAAGCGGGGATCTAACTTCAACGCAGTGCATCGATTGCATTAGTATGTATGATCACGTTGCATTGCATTAGGGAACATCCATTAATTATGCCACACAAAAAGTGACCTTTTCGTAGGCCCCCAACCCCACTTGTCATGTTTTTTGTGTGGACCTTTAATTTTTTTGTATGGATTGTCATATTTTCCCAGACCTTTTCATAAGGATCACTTACTGCGTGACATAATTAATGGACCTTCCCTTAGTATGTGTGATATGCAATACTTCGATCCGTCCCCAAAATGCAGCCAAGCAGGATTAGATGATTCCATGCCGGAAGAATGTACAGTGAATGGACATGGGTTAACGTAAGAAAATTCGGAAATGGCGATTTTTGCGCGAAATCCAAGAATTGTTTCCAAATGTTTATGTGGCCTTTTCACACATGACACTTGACTTATTCGCTTTGAAACAGATACACAACAGACATATTTTCATGCTGAAGTGTTCACTCGAAAAGTGTGATGATGGTTTTTTCGTTTACTAAGAGCAACTGTACTGTTCGTATTCATTTGGACGACTATTTTGATTGAAAGGTGCTCCGATCAAAATTTGGTCAAACAGTAATGTGTGTGAATCAATCAAAATTTTTTAATAAGTCAAATTCTTTTAGCTAAGCTTCCTTTTTACCGAATGCGAATTGCCGGGTGTTTCGTTTAACACCTGCCATAAGATTTTGCCAGTCTCCTTGTCCACTCTATTTGCCGCAGAACGCCAGTTTGCCTTGAACTGTTTCTCGCTCGCAGCCAACTTTTCAGTCTTCTTGCAGGGTTCCGCTACGACGATGGCCCAATATGTTTCGATTGGGCGGAGCTCTGGCGTGTTGAGAGGGTTCTTATCCTTGGGCACTACTTGAACGATGTTGGCAGCATACCACTTCATGGCCTTTTTTCCGTAATGGCAAGATGCCAAATCCGGCCAAAATAGAACGGAACAATTGTGTCGCTTCAGGAAAGACAGTAGACGTTTTTGTAGACGCTCGCTCAGATAAATAATTCGTCGAAGAATCCTCCCACAAAACGGTTTTGTTGCCGAAGAATATCGAAGAAGCGCCTCGCATTCTGTGACTTATTCGAGAACATCATTTTCGTTGTTTACTACACTCAGGAAATTGTCCATACAATTTTCATACGATCGAAACTATGAACCATAAAGCAGGGGAAATTGTATGAAATGATTATTGTTGCATTGGCCGAGAAAAACATGCCTTTTATACACTTTCTATTGACATCACTTATAAAGCGTTTATAGTCTCGTGGGATTGTGACTAGTCTTCGGATCTCGAGGTTCAAGGTTCGAATCCAGAATGCAACTTTTTATTCTGTGAGGAAAATTTTCATACGATCGTCCAATGACTTCCTTTCCATTTGGGAATCGTATGAAATTTGCAATAATATATTCTGGCAAATTTCCAAACGATATGAATTCCTCTCGATTTGTTCACTCAGTGTAGCCCTAGCCAATACTTCACCACCGTATTTTAATAGCTCGCTTGGAAGCAGGTCAACAGCAGCTTTGTTGTTTTTCAACAGACCAATTTCCTCCTCAACTTCCTGGAGGGTTGTGTCGGAGTCTGGACGCTGTCCTGGATTTATAACCGTGCCCCCTTAATTTGCTGTGACATTGCCGTTCGGGTGCTCTTCAAGGTGCCGTTTCCATGTTTCGATCACCTTGGTTAACTCCCAAGTCTCGGAACGAATCGGCTTGCAAAAGTACGTAGCCTTTGCGCGAGCTGTCCAACCTTTCGTAGAATTTGCGTGTGTACTCCATTGCTTCGGTTCATCCCTTTGGCGCTTTTTCCCTCGAAGAACAGAATGTTGCCCATTGTTAGCAATAAGCTAGAAATGGTAAGCAAGCAGAAAAGAAGAAGAGATTTTGGCGAAGCTTCAGTTGTGTATCTGGGGAATCTTAAAGTGGATTTATGTAGAACTCAAATTTGAGATTCTGGAGAACCGCAAAGGGAGATGTTGAAGAACCTCCTGAAGAAGTGTAATTTAGAAAAATCGAATTGAGCTGCTATTCTGGAGTACTACAAGAGAAGATTCCGGAGAAAGATTATGTAAAATTTCAAGGAGTGATCATGGAGATATAAGATTTGATTCTAAAGAATCCCAGGGCAGATTTCTGGGAACCCTGAATGTGTGAATTCGGAGGATTCGAAACTCTGGACAATTTAAAAGTGGGACCAATGTTGGATTCTGGAGTTTTCAGGGTGGAGTTCTGAGGAATCTGGAAATTATGGAATCTCAAAATGACAATTAATAGAAAGAAACCAAAGGTTTGACTCTGGAGAACTCGAAGATAGAAAATCCTAAGATGGTATTCTATAGTATCTAAAGGGTGGATACGAGAGAGCTCTTAGGCAAGATACTGAAGAGTCTCGGAGTGGTTTGACTGAAGTGAAGAACGAACACCGAGAGTGAGATTCTGGAGAATTCAAAGATAAGAATTCTAGAAAATCCAATGGGGTTATTCTGCAGTGTGTGAAGGATAGGATGTTTCAAAGCTGGAAAATCCCAAAAGAAAGTCTAGAGAACTCGAAGGTAGGATTTCTGAAAATCCCAAGGTATTTTCGGAAGTATTTTAACGTAGAATTCTAGAATTTTCTAAAACGTAGATGTTTCAGATGTGAACTACAAAATGCACAGAAGCGATTCTGGAAAATTTTATGTTGTGAACCTTTTTCTGGCGAACAGCAAAAAACTTAAAACCCTAAGTGAAAATCTGGAGACCAACAAGGTGTTATTCTGAAGAATCGTTAGGTTATTACCTGGAATATTTTATGCGGTTGTGTTTTGGAGAATCTCAAAGCGGGATTTAAGGAAATAATTTCTGGAATTATGGAGAAGAGATTCGGGGTTCTGTGCCTGTCTGTACTGTTCAACATTTGCTCTCGTACAATGTTGCAGCATTCTTGTCGTACTGCATTCTTCTCCTCTATCAACTGCTCGCATTAGCCATCAAATCATTCAAATGGCGGATCGCATATCTCTCCAGCTGAGTAGTCCCTGAGCCAGGACAGGCAAATGTCATTTTCAATGAGAAACGTCTGAAAGTCTCATCAGACGAGAAAAGGATCATGGATATTTTCTTTTAAAGCTCATCGATATTTTCGTCACGATAGCACGTGACAGTGTTTTGATCATCGATATTACAAGCACATGTATAGCTATTTTTGTGCGTTTCATCGCAAATCTTCAAATAACGTTTGCATTCTATCGATTTCATATTAAGGCATAGCTAATTTCAACAAGATTTCAAAATTTGAGAAATAAAATCGTATGAGCTAAAATTCATGATGGTTTGAGAATGACAGGAAATCTCAAGATAGTTCGGTTCATCTCGTGATAGCGAGATGGCGTGTTTTTTCATTGTCGCATGACGGTCGTGAGATTTATCAGCACTGTCCTGGACAAGTCCGGTTTCTCGTAGTCGCTCAATGTTTCGTCATGGCGTCCGAATTCAATGCATGTTCTACACTGTCGAAAGTTTTGAGCGTATACTTCCTGGAACTACGTAGGCATTACCGTCGATGAGAACATGGTCGATTTGATTCTCTGTTTATTGGTAAGGTGATCTCCAAGTGGTACTTTAGACTACTAAACCACTGAAGGCCGCAGAGTTCGACCCAATTACCCGTCTGTACATTGCCTCCTGCATACCTGAGCGTTCATGCCACAGTTCTGTCCTGTGAAGCAAACTTTCTGCAGTCTACGACTTCGAATTTACGTGATTGAAGCTCGTCGTAGATGGGTGAGCGACTAGCAGTTCCCTGTAACGCGTTTCCAACAGTTGTCCTTATTTCGTCGACTAGGTCTTTAACGATTGTTCCGGTCTGTAATTTACACTTGCTTGGAATGTTTACACAGTAAATTCCTAAATATTATCCACCAATTTATTCGGATCTTGATCACTTTAGATTGCTTCTAGTTGTTTCTATGGATATTTTTCAGGTCTTCTCCATCAACTACACTTATTTGTTCATGTTCAGATCTTTTAGTGTGATTTTTAAACAGAAAACTGACTCAAAATTTTAGACTTCTTGAAAGTATTATAATTCCTTCAACCATTCCAGGAATTATTTGGGAGATCTTTTCAAAAATCTGTTAGTGCCCAGTCACATTAGGAATATTGAAGATACCAAGTGATATTCGCTACACTTTAAATATCCTTTTTTTTTTTGTGTCGGGTATCTTCATATCTTGGACCAGTTTTTAGATCTATTGTGATATCCCTCCTTTTGTATTGCTTTAGTTATTGCCAGCATCACGCATCACTATTGCTAGAAGTGATCGCCAATGTTTGACTTAAAGCGTTGTTCCAGGGCGGTATAACACATCGAATAAAGTTTACTGGCGTACTGGGATTTGTTCTCTAGATCTCATAGGGTTTTAGTAGCAGTTTGCTGAAGAACTAAAATCTTTTGTTGGAGATTGCCGGGCAGTGGCATAACAAGTGTTCCGAGTCTTCTTTATCCATGTCACATAATCGACACAAAAGTTTTCCTATCATCTTCAAGTGATATCGGCTCAGAAAGTGACCAATTATAAGGCCTGCATATAAGTTTAAATGTTTTTTGATAAGATCAAGTAATTTGCGAGTCATTGAAATGTTTGGAATGATGAACCGCTTTGATTGCCTAGCTATGAAAGTGTTGTTCCAGTTTGCCTCCACTTTCAAGCATTCCCAGGCTTTTATCTCCATTCTAAGTGAAGAAGCAGATAAACCACAAAAGGGTTCAGGTCCTACGAACTGATGAGACGATCCGAGTCTTGCTAGTTCATCCGCTCTCTCGTTTCCATCAATTCCACAATGGCCAGGAACCCAGCACAAATTGACTTGATTACTAGAAGACAACTTTTGGAGTGATTGAACACATTTCCAAATCATGCTTGGAATTGCATGTTGCTGACTTTAAAGCATTTAGAGCTGCTTGACTGTTCGACATAATGCATATATTTGAATATCTATAGTTTCTGCGTAAGCATATAACAGAAAATTCCAAAATTGCTTGAATTTCAGTTAACAGGAATACAGTTGGCCATTGAAATTGATAAGTTAATCCCTGGGCCAGTTACACCTGCTCCCACTTGATTTGTTCATTTTTGAACCGTCTGTATAGAGTACAATCGATCTTTGACGGAGGTTTGGACCACCTCTTTCCCACGAATCGTGTCCAGGATCAACAACTTGATACGAACAGACAAAGTTGTATTTTTTCTCCATCTTCGTTGTTCATAACTAAAGGATTAAATCTAACAATTTTTAGATTGCTAAGATGTCCTATTAGATCACCTTCAAAAAAGTTCACTAACCTTCTGATCCTATGATTTCAGCTTCTAATTGTATGTATTGATGCAATGGTAGCATGAAAAGCAATGCATCCAGTGCCTTTGTTGGTGTACTTCTCATTGCTCCAGTAGTTGAATTGGTTGCTAGCCTTTGAAGTTTTTCTAACCTTCTCTGTTTCTTTAGTTTTCGGCCACCAGACCGATGCAGCATAGGTAATCAAGCCTTCCATATCACACAACGATTAGCGATGGTAGTTCTGTTTACCGTAAACTATTATGACTACATCATCTGCGAAGCCAATTACTTCAAACCCTAGGGTTTTCAGATTTTTGAAAAGATCATCAACTATTAAAGACCACAATAGAGGAAATGAAAAAAATAACTTAGGAATATCGGTTTTTGAAGAAGTCCAGAGACCTTGAAAAGTTTTAGAAGGTGTCTGAATAAGTGTCTACATTTTCAATCATGGTCAAAACGACCATTAAAAATAGTTGATTCAACATTTACCATAATGTCGGAATAGTCTTTGTATGATCATAGTCAACAATGCCATGAACGTGGTGAGTTCGTCCATGTTCGTGGCTATTGTACCCATTATATGCAATAGTCATCTTGACCATGATTTAAGTGTCGGTGTAACGATAGAATTTTTCTCAGAGTAGGTTATTATTTAAACGTTTTTTTCCGAGGGGTGACCATAGGAGGAAACTATGGCCAATACAGGCACACTTACTCTACATGTTTTCTAGATAAAATAGGTTTACTATGAAAGTTCAGTTTTCAGTAATGGAAATACATTTTGGAATGTTTCCCCTCGTGGATCAGAAAATTCTCTTATCTTCAAGAAATTTCCATGGTTTCCAGCTTGTTTAAGGTCTCCAACGACAATATCCATACACTATTATTGAGCAAACCTCTTTTGGTTCTTTGTGAGACCAAATTCCATCCGCTGTCATTACCTTTTAGGAAATTTATCAACCGTTTCTCGTCCGCTCGAAGTCAGCAGCAGCTAGTCCAGGTGTGCACATCAGGTTCCTACCTCGTTGGTCGCAACGTATTTACTATACCATGTATCCGCTTTGGCAAATCACTGAACCATAACTTGGTGCCCAGCACCAACACCAAATAGCACACAAACACAATTTCACCTTTTTCCTCGAACCTCTTGGCAAAATTTTACCACCGTAAATTCCAATATCGAAAAACCAGGCTTGCTTTTGTTTTGCTGCTGTGTTTCTTTTAGGGGAAACTTCTTCGCTTGTTTTCTTGCGCAGCACACTCTTTTCAACGAACTTATTTTTCTGGCGTTCAATTCATTCGCCACTGCCAATAAACACATATAAACAAACACACTTTTTCTTGATGTTTCCAATAACAAAAAATATTTCACAATTCGCGCAACGCACGGCTGCAACCACTAGGTATTGGAATTTAATATTTTCGTGTGACGGTATTTTGTTAGCCCATCCGCGCATTTGCCTTTGCCATTTCCACTCTTTTTCCACCAGGCGATTCACTACACTTCAAAGACTGCCACTTTCCCGTGTCACCTCTTTTCACCTCGTGTGTGCCATAAACACAGAGCACCAGAAAAAGGAAGACGCACGCGGAAGAGCGAACCAAAGAGCATCGCACACATACACCGAGAGGACAGAAAGAGCGCTCCAAAAGAGAAACCTCGAAAAGAGACACTTTACACGAAAAGAAAAAAAAACGATCTCAATGCCGTCCGGATTGGCGAATATGTTTTCACGAATTTCACGATCCACAATGCAATTTTCAGGTGAAAAACTATCACAAACCGAACCGATGACCGTGCGTTTCACGGATCTCGTAGATTTTCTCGGGTTTTCGACACTTTGCACGGGTTATTTTGCGAAAAACAAAGGATACGCGATTTTCAGGCACTAACGAAACCGAGTGGACAACCGAGTTTGACAAGATCACCACCTTGAAATTGCTGCGTTGGTGCGGCTAGTTGCCACCAGAGGCACCTCGCAGCCGATGTAAACAAAGATGGCGACGCGCGCAGCTCAAAGCTGGAACGTCACTGTGATCTTCAATCGAGTGAACGGGGGTGAGCGTGAGGGGTGAAACATTGAGAAGGTCGACACTCAAATCGAACGTTGGAAGCAGAATACTAATTTACGCTAGAAATAACTTTTTGTGAAAGTTCATATACAGAGAAAAATTTGATAGTCAATTTTACCATTATTGGGGGTTAGGATGACTATTGTAGTATAGTGATTTTATACCGACTTTTATCATGGTCAAAAGAACGATTAAAAATAGTTGATTCAACATTTACCATAATGTCCGAATAATCCTTATTACCATGATCATAGTCAAGAATGCCATAACCGTGGTGAATTCGTCCATTTTCATGGTTATTAAAACCATTATATGCAAAAGTCATCTTGACCATGATTTAGTTGTCGATATAACGAAAGAATTTTTCTCAGAGTAGATAAGAGCAACCATCCCAAAAAACATCGGTGTTGAATTAGAGCTTGTTCAAAAAAATTTGGAGAAGCTATTAACCTATTCTAGAAGAAACAGCTCCAAATTTGCTCGAACAAGCTCTAATTCAACACCGATGTTTGATGGGCTACTATTTAGAAGCAACACCATTATTTCAGACCAAACCGATCGCTGCTCAGAGCACTTTCAAACAGCCGCGAAGCTCTTGGGAAGCACCGGGTGCTCAAATACAGCAGCGCGTGGCACGATTGCTATTTATACTGTAACTGTTAAAACTGTTGAACTGTTTAAAATCAAAACAATGCACTAACTACCCATTTTTTATTATCAATGAGAGACCAAAAGCTGGGGTATTTTTCAACCCATTAATAGGTAAAAAATATCTTTGCATTCTCCTGGCTCACTTTGTATAGTTGAAAAAGCGCTGTTTGAAAAATAAAGAAAAACTTCACGTCAGCACAAACGCGCTAAGATAAGAATACCTTTTGGTGTCGTCGCTCTCACTCTCACAGGACACTTGAAAACAACATGACTCATAGTAAATTTCAATTTTTATTATAGCGTGCACAGGATCATTTACCGAAATTTGATTGAATTTTTGTTCACTGTAGCAACATGGTCGCCATACTTGTCCAAGTGAAAACGTGATAAGTTTTCTTATTAATCTCTCAATAAATAGATTATTCATTTTAAAATATTTGAAGCAAAAACTTTTGCATACTCTTTTATTTTATTCTAGCTCCAACGGATCCTTGTGGACCAACGAGTATCTCGAGGTGCAATTCGGCATCAATGCTGGGTCGATGCAGACAACATATATCTGTTGCAGAGGAATCCAGTTACATAATGCAAAAATGAGGTTAAACACTGCTGCATAGTGTAGGTTTTACGAAAATAAAACTGACATAATATCGAGACGAGTAGCTGGCGTCATCAACATACGATTTACCAAAACTAACGAGCTGTAATTTTAAAATGGCAGTTACAGAAATTTACACACGGAAAGCACTCTAGTTTGGATGTCTGTTCTCAGTGGCTTAACCTCACTTTAGCTTTAAGGGTCACCCACAATTGATACGTTGCTGATGCGTTGACGTAAATTTGACAGAAAACCTGTGGGTAAACTGTCAAATTTACGCAAACGCATTCGCAACGTACCAATTGTGGGCCAGCCATTACATGGACTAATCCATACTTTTTAACACAGAGAACAGACATCCAGGCTCGAACCTTTTTTTTCTCAATTTACAGTGTAAATTTTCAAAAGCAAACCGTTGGAAAATAAGCGCCGCCTAGTCTAGGTTTCACCAAACTAAAATTGACAGCCTATCAAATCTCAAGGCACGCAGGTGGCGCCATCAACATACGAATCACCAAAACTAACGGAAACAAGCTGTAATTTTAAAATGGCAGTTACAGAAATTTACACACGGAGGGCACTCTAGCTTGGATGTCTGTTCTCTGTGTTTTTAATATAAAAAAAATCTGCTATACATTAGAACATCTATTTCTCCTTGAGTGTAAAATTTGATATACTAATCCGAATGGATAAATGGTTAAATTTAATGTCTTTTTGAAGAGTACCTAATGTTTAAAAATAAACTACAAAAACCTAGTTTTAAGTAAAAGCTAACAATAAAAAATCGGTAATATTTAACGTTCAGCTTCTTTCAATACTTTTACCCAATATTAGATAATTTGTGTTTACGCATAATTTAGTTATGTGTCAGGGGCAGCTGTCAAACACATATAGATGCACCATACACTTTCGCGTCACTTTACTCAATTTTTGAGTACAATTGTATGCTATCTCTTTTTCTCTCACGGAATGTTACTCAATTTTCGTTAAAAAGTGGATCAACTCAATTTTTGAGTAGATCCACTTTTTACGAAAATTGAGTAACATTTCCGTGAGAGAAAAAGAGATAGCATACAATTGTACTCAAAAATTGAGTAAAGTGGCGCGAGAGTGTAGCTCATGAGCACATGAGCTATGACAATTTTGGACATTTGACAACTGCAATCGACAAAGATTTTTCATTGGGGCCTAACTTACAAACGTAAACAATTGCCTTTTCTTTGAATTTGTAGACCTTTGTAACTTGTCTCACTAATCTACCACAGCCATTTCGGAGAACAAGAGTCCTATTCGATGGAATTGGAATTTTACATGGGTAGATTTTGTATGATGAGAGATTTTTCAGAAGAAGCAGTTGTTTGCGTTTTTCAGTTGGGCCATAATGAAAAAAAATAACCGAAATATGGCCTATCAAACAAATCGAGCAATGCCAAGGCATGACAATGGTTTCTTCCGTAAATTTCTTGTCTACCCAGGAAAGCTTAAGAATTATAAAATAGAAAGACTCTTTTTCTTCGAACTGGCTGTGGTAGATTTATGAGGCATGTTTCCAATGTCGACCAATTCAAGGAAGAAGCAATCGTTTACTCTTGTCGGTTAGGTCCTAATGGAAAATCTTTGTCGATTAAATGTTAGATTTCCAAAAATGGGTGATGTCTAAAACTGTCAAAATCATGTGAACTATGGTGCATCTATATGTGGTTGACAGCAATGCAGAGCCCCTGTAGTTTGACTGATGTTTTGCATATTTTCCAATATAATAATATAACATGTGTAAAAATGATTTCAGTGTCCAGTTTCAAAATGCGAAGCTTTCATTGAAGGTTATGTCAACAATCAATGTGCAACTAGCGATTTGGAATTGGTTCACTGTTGGAGCACCCCTAGTTTCGAAGTACACCTTGCAGTCTTCACCTTGCCATACATTCTTGGGTGTATTGGTGTGAGTTGCGGTCTTGGGGGCGCATCATTAAGCTTGGGACTGAGCTTGGAACCGATGTGCTAGTACTGACGGAGCCAAAAAAAATCGAATTCGTTCGGGACCAGCTGGTCTTAGAGATATGGTTATGTTTCCAAGATGAAATTCCATGAAAAGGTACTAAATGGTGGTCGGTACGAATAAATAAACAAAAACAAATACAGTAATTGCGATCAATTATGCTAATGCTCAGTATTCAATATCACAACTATAAACAAATCACGAAAGAGGGGTATTTTATATTCATTTCTCAAATAACAAACGTTTTGAAAAATTGGTATTCCATATCCATCTCGCAAATAACAAATATTTTGAAAATGGGTTATACCTTGTTCAGACTACTAAGCAGAAGCTCAACATGAAAATTTATCGGGGGATTATTCATCAAATTTTTGTCCAAAGTCCGAACCAAGAAGGCCAAAGTTCCAAATCTTACTCCTTGTCATATTGAGAGATGTTTTAATTTCGCAAAAGCAAACATGAAACAACATTGGAACATGGATGTTATCAGCAGGACTTATTATTTTATGCCAATTTAGTGTGACTATGGCAGGTTAGTAAAAAGAAGCATTAACGCTCTTTTATTTACTTCCAGATGATCTTCAGTGGCGAAAAGCAATTATTTGGATGTCCACGACGGATTGAACCAATACTGACGTGATTTGAAGATAGAAGAACAATACTATACCACTCAAAATTTCGGTGGTTTGGACAGGATTGTGTGCATCTGGAAAGCTACACAGATAAAAAGAAACATTGAGTTTTTTGCGTTATCTAATGCACACAAAGGAAATGCTAGATTTGGCAGAAAATAATATGATATTTCATGTAAATTTAAGCCAGATAATGCCTGAATCTAGCCTGTTGTATGGAAGATAGCATACTTTGTTGTGTGGCGCATGAAAGATTGCAAACAATTTCGTTGTTTACGCCTCCTTTGTCTTGTAATTAAACGTGGGGAAATTTTATGTGCTTGTTTAATTATGTTTTCTGTGAAGACCTTACTTTCAAGTCGTCCAAAATGAATAACAAGTACTACACTGAAAAATACCTTGCAGTAAAAACTACCATTTCACCAGACCATGCCTATTTTACCATGAAATTTCAGTCAAATTCACTACGATTATGGTACAGTCTTCAACATTTGTGATATATTTGATAGACCTGATATTGATATGGATATTGTCATGGTAAAATGAAACACATTTATAGTCAGATAAAAATTGTTGGTGTTTACACTTAATTTAACCCTCGAAATAGTAGTTTCTACTGCGGTTTTAGCGTGTACAAAGCGGCTGGATAGTCATGAAGAAAAAGAATGTTTTGGCTCAGGAAATACTAGCAAAACGGTCCCAAGCTCGGTCCCAAACTAAATGATTTGCCTTATACAGGGTGTGGCAGAAAATAATGAGAAAATGTTCAAACTTGAGTTTTAGGTTAATTCGTGTAGCTAGTGACTAATTTCTGTCGAAAGTGTATTTGTTTGTGTTTACTTTCAAGTGCTGCATCCAAACATTCTATTTGTTTTATTGCGTCAAAATGTTCGCGAAAGAAGGGATCACCAGTTTGTTGATCGCCCAGAAGAAGCCGAAAGAGATTTCCAAGGTGGTAGGGTGCCATTTTGGCAACAGTTTACCGCATAAAAAAAGTCCCTGAAGGTTGGTCCTTAGCAGCGGAAGCCGGGAAACGGACGTCCACGCTTTGCACGCACGCCAAACTTAATCAAATCGCAAGGTATACATCGGAACTAGGGGTTCAACAACAGTGAAACACTACCGTTCTTGTACAGATTCCGACGCAAAAAGTTCACCTTTCAGCAGGACAACACTGCTTTTCACACGAGCAAGCAAACCAAGCAGTGGTTAAATGATCACAAACAAAGATCTGTTTCACTAACCAGCTTGCTCTCCTAATCTTAATCCTGTGGAAAAACATCTGGGTACTTTGCCACGACCTCAATACTTTGTTCCAAGACTTTGTCAACAAAAAACCCAAAGTCTAACGGGACAGATTGTATAACAATAATTTAACAAATTCCAAACAATACCTTTATTGCTTATAAATAACATGCTCACATAAAAAAAAAACAAACCTATATTTTGACAATATAACAAACACATTAAATACAACTTTCGCTGTACGGCAGCCCATCCTAATCCTTCCACCACTTCAGATTCAATCGAGGGATTTGCTTGGAAAGACAAGACATGAGTGGATTCCTAGAAGCAAAGCAAAAACAAAAATCAATTAATTCTCAGGAAAACAGTTCCCAAGCGCTACTTACTTCATGGCATGGGGCAAATTGAGCGCCTCCGGTGCCACCGAGAAGCTCTTCCTATCGTTAGCATTGGCACACAGCACACCGGCCAGGGTCATTTTCTGCACTTCCTGGAGCTGCGGTTTCGTGAAATGACCCGGATTCGTCTCGGGTCCATTGCTGTAAAAGTACCGATCGCCCTGCTTGAGACGGGTGAACTGATCGCTGATGATTTCGGCGAATGTTTTGCCACACCACCCTCCGCGGACCGGATGTTCCAGCATTCCACCCACGTACAGGTCGACGTCGTCCGGATGAGCGTAAAGCTTGTTCAGTTTCCCTTCATGCAACGGACCAAAATCAGCGAAGCTTCGCTTGACTTCTCGCCCTGCCAGATGCTGATAGGAGTTGTAGGGACGAATAGCATGATCTAAGCCGCGTTTTATGTTGGTGGCTGCGATGTCCTTCCCGTAGGGTTGCCCGTCCTCTGGATTGAGGAACCACGTCAAACTGTGCGTGAACTTATCATCGACCTGCTGCATCGGTTGTGTCATAATTCCGTGAAACAGTTCATCGAAAAATTTTGGCTCCGAGAGGCTGGATGGATCGAAATACGTATCATGTGTCTTCACCTGTCCCTTTGGAAACCTGCGAAATAATAATCACGTTCATAAGCGGGCACAGAGAGCTAAGCTGTTGAACTTACGCGAATTCTCCGGTACTGTCGAGTGGCCAAACCGGAATGCAGCTGCTGAAAACTCACTCGTCAGGGCTGGGTTCTTCTTCGGGTTGTAGAACTTGCTGTATCCCCGAGATGTATGCAAATCGTACATATCCATGTAGTCCGGTCCAACGACTTTGGGCAAGTACTCGTTGTAAACAATATGTTGCCACTCAGCGCCTACTATCCGGCGAGTTTCATGGAACAAAACTTCGTCATTCCAATGAGGATTAATCTTCTGCAATATTTTGGCAATACGATTATGCTCTCGCAGGAACAACGTATGGAACGCAACTAGCGTAATGACCTGATTGAGCCGATTATCTCCCGCTTTGAAACATGCTTTGGCATGCTTACTGCAGGCACCCGCCATCTCTTCCAGTGGTAGAAGCTCATTATGCACATGCCGATGCTCAATTGACTTCAACCGTCCGCCCTGATGGGAGCGAAGTTCATTGGCGACCTTTTTGGAACTTCCGTATATCCCAGATCCATCGATGAAATGAGTAACCTCGGATAGCTGCCGTCCATGGCCAGCCTGGCAACGGTTTGGAGGAGCCATAGCCGTCCGTACAAAGTGCATGCACTTCACGTTAAACTGCGAGTAGAACGAGTCCTTGGAGGAAACCCGAATCGGAGAACACCCTGGAGTGGGATTCGGGGCTCGATGGCTATTGTCCGGCAAACAACACTTGGCATCAGTGGCACCGGCTTTGTTCCGGCTGATGTCGTGTACGAGAAATTGTCCCAGCTGCATCATTAGAACGTTATGCTTTGGATGCGGAACGTGTAGATCAGTGAACATTGCGTCCGACACAACCCGAGCGCTTGGCAGAAATCGGCCATCACGAGACAGGGTGCGGGATGACGATACTCCATTCCCGTATGCTGGAGGAAGGATCCGTTCCATTGGATAACCGGCCGAGCCCCAGAGAGACTTGCCGGGTTCGATGTTGTTGCACTTGCCGTCAAATCGCCGATATCGATGGTGCGTTACCAAGCATTCCGGGCCGACGATGCAGCGTTTGGTGCGGATGTGCGATTGGTTTGACCAGGGGGAGGTGGACCTAGGGATGCGATGGAATAGAAGCATAAATTAACATGGTACATTTGAGTTCAGGATTTGGGAAAGTCGATCATTTTTGTTATGCTTGGCCAGCATATTTGTTGAAAGGTTAGTGCGGTTAAACTCTCAAAAATGCACTTCCAACCGAGATATGCAAGGTTCTCTTACAGTTCTGCAATTCGATAGTGATAGTCATGCGAATACCCTGCCATCTGGTTGTGAAACCATCTATTAACCGCCAATCGTAGCAATCCTGTTGTGTACCGAAAAAATTGGCAGCAACCATACGAAAACAGTTAAGCAACTACGCTCGATGGTTTGTTCTTACTGCCAGCTTCACCTCGATTCAAAGAAGTTGGACCTCGTGATGCACTTTGTGTCCGACGGATATAGCCGATACGGTATTTACAAAATGCATCTAACGAAAGCCTGGGCTCCGACCACTCGGCACTGCTGCGCGACCGTCAAGAGCAGCAGAAACTCGAGAAGAAGGCTGACGACCAGTAAGATGGACATGTCGAGACACTATTCTTTGCCTTAGGGGCTTGCGGTGAACAGAGACATACACAAAACTTCAGCCAGAAGTTGATGGCTTCATCAAGAAGTATCACGCAAGGAGGATGTGTATATTTGGCCAAAGCTCTCCTTGACTCATTATTCCAAGAGTCGCTGGAGGAAATGGACCTGCTTAAGGTAAACGTTGTACCGAAGACTGAAAACTCCCCCACCGTCCCTCATCTGCCATCGACGAAAAACGTTTGGCCGAGCCTTAAACGGAGGATCTACTCCAAAAATTTCCAACTCAACAAATTCCTCGAAGCATTAATTTTTCTTCAAAACTTGTGTAATATTCATTGAAGAAATTTGAACTTTGTGGGAGTTCTACTTTCATACTGTATACTGAAAGTTTATTCTACGAAAAAAAAACAAATCATCTTTTGGGAAGTTCTTCTAACTTTTAAGGGTTAATGCTTTTTTTTTATTGAAAAATCATCGAATTGTTTTAAAGTTTCAAGAACACACCAGAAGTTGAATTAACATAACGGATGACTATTAAATAGTAAATACTAACTCCTCAGTAGATTCATCATATTTTTGAAAGCTATGAAAATGTATTGGAAATAATTTCACCTTCTTGGAAGCTTTAAGAACATTTCAGGAGTTTTCTAAGAAATTCGTAAAACTTTCCTAACTAGAAATTTCAGTTAATTTTACAAAAATTTGAACATTTTATGGCCTCCCAGGAAGGTTCTAACAAAACATGTTGGCTGGATAAGATTAATTAAAGGAGGTTCAAAAGCTAACAATTTCTTGAATATTTGAATCATGACAGAGGTTTGACAGTATCTTTGAAGATATATGAAACCCTACCTTATGTTTTTCAAAGTCCCATTAAGTTCCTTATAATCAGTTCAGTTTTCTGAAGTTTTAAAATATTTCCCGAGATTTTTGGAACTTTATCACAACTTTTTGGGAGTCCATCAAACTTTTGGAGGCTCTTAAAATTTTCAGTGAGTTCCTCAAGCTTTTCAAAAGTTTTGCATGTTTCAAACTTTTCGAAGTTTTCCGCAGTTTTTGGGACATTTGCATGTTTACAGACATTTAGATGTTGGGAGATACTCAATCTTTTCAGAATTTTTTCAGCTCTTTTGGAAGTTCTTTGATGGTTATGGTCGTTCTTTAAAACTCAAACTCTGGCATTTTTGGAAGTTTTTCGATTCCCATGTAAGTGATTCGAACTATTAAAAAGTTAAAATTTCTTGCAACTTTTCTGAACTATTTGCAATATTTTATAACTTCTTCAAAACCAGATATTTAAGAAACTTTATGTGCTATTTGAAGTTCTTTGAACTTATTTGAGGTACTTCAAATTATCAAGGAAAATTATTCAAAGCTATCAAGAGAGTTCAGTGTTCGAAGCTCGTGGAACCTTTTACGTTCTAGACGCTTTGAACATTTTGAAAAAATATATGAATTTTCTCAAAAAAATAAAGGATTTTTTAAATTCTTTGAACTTTTTCATAAGTCTTTCGAATTATTGTTGGATGTTCTTCAAACGTTGCAAAATTCCTCAGAAGAGTGTCGCAAGGGACTCGAATTTGTAGGATTTTTTTCTCAAAATTTTGAAAACTCTTAGATTATGTGAAGATATCCTGGGATATTTGAATACATTACAGATTTCAGTAGATTTTAAAAGTAGCGGAATATTTAAGTATTCTTTGAAGTGTCTGAAGCTTTTTGGACATTTTTCGAACATCTTTGAAGTGACGAACTTTTGAATTATCTTCGACCTTTATGGAAGATTTTCCGTAGCCTTTCAAGCGTTTTGAACTTTGAGCAATCTAGGAAGGATTCTGGATGGCTCTGGAAGATCTACGATTTTTGATTCGTACGGTTTGAAGCTGCTATAAATTTTGGAATCTCCAACTTTTCTCCAACTTCTTGGAAATTTCTCAAATTTTTAGAAACATTTTGAAGTTTTTTGAATATTTTGAAACTTTTTCGAACTTTTGGGCAAGACATTGAACCATTCTTGTAAATTTCTTTGAAGCTTCTATTCACAAGTGTTTCGAACTCTTAGTCTCATGAACTAAGTATTTTCAAAGCTCAACCGGTATAAAAATTGGGTGTTGTTTGGAAAACTTGTTGTTCTCTTAGTTTATTCCAAGTGTTTTGAACTTTATTGAAAACTGCTATTTGCCATAGTTTACTCTTTGGAATTTGTTAAGTCCATTGCATTTTTTGGTTGTTCTGCAAATATTTTACTGAAGTTTTTCAAACTTTTTGCATGATTTCTAGCATGCTTGAGGAACATTATTGAAACTTTTTAAAAGATTTTGAAAGCTCTTCGATTTTCACTCCTCAATGCTTCTAAGGAAGCTTCCGATATTTTTTTGAACGTCTTTGATTTCAAGGCTTTTGAAATTTTTGACCGTTTCTCGAACGTTTTTTAACTTCTTAGAACTATTTTGGAAGTTATTTTTAGATTTTTGAAACTACTCAAACTCTAAGGAAGCTCTAAAAATTTTCAATTTTAAAAGTTCTTTTACGTTTTTATTAGAATTCCGAATACTTTGGAAGTGCTTCAAGATTTCAGGAAGTTCCTCAAGATTTTAGGGAGTTCTTTATAATTCAAACTATTTGAAAGCTGGTAGAATTTTTCGGATGTTCTTTTTCAAAGTTATTGGGAGTTGTTCAATTTTTATTTTTGGATGTTCTTTGAACTCTTCAAAACTTCATATGTGGTTTTATAATGTTTTTACAAACTTTTTGGAAATTCTTCAACCTTTTGAGGATATTCTGGATCAGATTCGGAACTGATTTGAAGTTATTCGATTTCAGTTCAAAGTTCCTAAAATTTCTTGGAGAGTTTCCTGTGGCATTCGAAATAGTCAAAGCTTCTTCGAATTTTTCGAAAGTTTTCTGATGCTTCCAGGTGTTTCAAAGTTTGAAAAATCATTTTAGAAAGTGTTTGGAAGGCTTTCGGAGATTTTCGTCATGTTTGAAGCGAATCGTACTGTTTAACACTGCTTCAATGTTTTGGTAAGTTGTTAATATTTTGGAAAGGTCCTGACTTATTTCAAGCTGTTTGAAAAGGCAACTTTGAATATTTTGGGAAATACTATAAACGTTCAGGAAATTTTTCGAAGTTCTTTTTAAGTAGAAGTTTAGAAGTTCAAACATTCTGGAAGTAGTAGTAAAAATAATTCCAAACACTTCCTTAGAAATTGAAACCAGTTGCACTTTACAATAGTTCAAGGAACTTCCGAGAACTACTGAACTACTACCAGAAACTAATAGGGTAGGGAACGGCTTAAGCACCCCAAGACCCTATTCCAAGCACGTGTAAACGTTAACCTACAACGCTCATCACTACATGGAGCACCATACAGCAAAACGCGTGCACTGCTGTGGCCACGAGCAGAAGACTTGAAATCGGGTCGACCTAAATTAGGGTACCGTCCTACGGAAAGAATGGTTGCTCATATGTTTACAAATCCGTTAATATCATTGAAGAGGAAGAAGTTCGCAGCCGATCTTGGATTTGATAAAATGGCGTAGTCAGTGGATCAGCGATGTGCTTTAGTTTGCTCTGTGGTGGCCAATCCTGGCGTCAGAAGCGAAGTTCCACAAGTTCATCATACTTTGAAATTCTGGAATGAGCTATTTGTAGTGATCCTCAGAGTTCAGAGATATGCGGAAGCGGCCATATTGAGTCAATCGAGCAGCGAGAACTGTCAAAATCTGAGCTAAACGAGCCAATGTTTACTGTTTGCTGAAATGTTTCGATTGCTAAGTATTGAACTGGAGTTAAAATAAATGTTTTATATTTATTACGCTTCAAACATCAAAAATGAATTATTCGTATTTTGCTGAACTCGTGGTGTAATAATAATATAATATTTTATTAGTATCTGTGTTCGATCATGTTGATTAATGTTGCTGAAATGAAAAATTGGTCGGAATTCTGTCGGTTCGGCGATTTTTCATTTGAGTCAATTCATTTCACTAGTGCCGTGTTGTCAGTATTTTGAAGAAGATTCTGCTCCAGGTGTCTAATTCTGTCTTTGTTTGGATCACAGATTCCCTCATAGCCGTCCAATAATGAAATCGCCAATGTCTGAAGTCAACATTAGGAATCTTCCTGCTTACTCATTCAAGTCTGCAATAGTAAGTCATCAGAGTATTCGGAAAGTTACTAGTCGTCCAAACGACAGTTTCCGGTAGCCCGCTGTCCAGGTACTTGTCTCCGATTTCGTATTAACGTATTATACGGTGATGCACTCGGAACGTACACCAACAATATTCAAAGACGCCTTAGCTTATGTTGACGAAATTCGATGTGCAAAACTTTGCAATACACTTCATAGTTTGATAATTTTTTTTCAATATATTAATGACTCTGATTGCTTGTACGTTATAAATGCCAACAATAAAAGCCAGCCAACAACGAAGTCACTGCACCAGCTGTAACAATTTGCCCTGCTGCGCAGTGTTAAAGGAGCGTCCACGATGAATCTGCCACACACAAAATTGAGTTCGCCAAATTCGAGTTTTCATCGGAGTTGCCATCCAATTTTCAGGGATTGAGAAAATAACTATTAAAAACTTCATTTTACCATATTTACTCGTCATTTGCGCTTACAGTCACACGCAAATGCCCGCACCTTGGCCTTAACCCACGGCCATAAAGACTCTGCACAACCTGTGATTCAACCGTTTTTGCATGTAAACCAGCGCGCTGTCTTCTGGTTCCTCGGCTGTCTTCACGTGCCTTCAGGTCGTTTAGAGAAGGTGCTGCTTCGTCATCGCCCGGTACTTCTCGATGGGGTGGAGCTCCGGAGTGCTGGGAGGGTTGGACGATTCCTGGCGCAGGTTTTAGCGGACTTGTTCTGCTTCTCGTCGCGATTAGGGGCCTTTTGTTACCTTGAACGTTCCGAAGCCCAGCCTTAGTTTTGGCCTTCTGGACAAAACTTCGGCTTAGGTGCAACTTCTTAGCCACATCCCGAACAGTAGGCGTTCGGATTTCGGTTGAAGGCCCAACTACGCGGTTGTGATTTTTTGGTGTTGTACGGAATACTTTTTCCTTCACTTCTGGGCTTCCGATCGGCGGTCAACCGTTCCTCGAACCGCTTAATCACTCGCGACACCGTGGAATTCGCGATTCCCAACGTTTTAGCGATGGAACGATGCGAGAGATCCTTGTTCTCGTGATGAATGCGCAAGATTTTATCACGCCTGGAGCATGTTCTTTCGACTCCATTTCCGCGAGTTTTGATTACAGGACTTTAAAACTTGCAGGATGTAAATGATGCTACTATGAACTAAATCCACCCAAATTTTCATTAAATTCTACCCAACGGTTAAAAGTTAGAGCAATTTCATGGTGTGGCAATTTCATCGTGGTCACCCTTTACTATTGTTTGCCAGCTCTTCTAACCGGAATATAGATCAAAGTGGCGTGGCAGTGATCCAAAAACATGCACCATTTGGATCAATTTTTCCTAACAGATGCAAAAATTTAAATCAGATTGTGGTATAAAAGCCGATATAGAACGACGCGGTGCAGGAATTTAGAATCACTTTGGATCTAAAAATTTAGATCTATACCAGTTTTCCACTCAAAGGATTGGAGGTTTGCCCGCATGGGTTGGATCATTGAACTATGTTCTGGTTCCCACAGCGAATAAATCATAAGATTATATAAATATAATCTTGTGAGTTTACAATCTCACTGCGAACATCTACTGGCAAGTTTGGCTATATCTTAGCTCAGTGCACTCTTCCGTCACACCGCTTGCCAGGAAGACAAATAAGGAGCAACGGTACGCATAATAACGTACGTTGAAAACAAATGACTGTGCTGTCAACTAAAGTGTTTTCATAATAGCGTAAGCATAGCATAGCTCGATCAGTATTTTCAATTAATAGAACTTTCTTCAGGGAAATAATTTCATTGAGTGAGGGCGGTGTTCCAACCTGTAACATAAAATTTCTGAAGCACAGGCCCTCTCAAAAACCTGAACAAAGTAAGCCGAAAATCGTTCACAAGCCAGAGCTTAAAAATATCATATTCAATTCTCAAATTGCACCCTGACTGAGTCAAAAATATTAGTCATCACGCACTGTTCCTATGAACATGAAGTAAACACAAATTTGCCTTCATGGATCTACTTGTGCAAGATGAGTCAACTTGTTTTGTGTTGTTTACTTTGATCATTCATTCGTTCCAGAAAGCAGTGAATGTACGTAAGTGAAAAAAAAAACTCATTCAATTTCAACGTCTACCGTGAAGACGGAAGAACAGTCATTCATTTGGAGAATCAATGAAGTGGAAAAAACAAAACTTCTCGAATCGATCCTGCAATGCCTTTTTCTCGAACAAATGCTCCACAAACTCTGTAGCGATTTCAGGCATTCGGCTTTTTGGCTTCCTTTGCCTTCAGCCATGTTCAGGAATGCTCGTAATCCTGTGGCAGAAAAATCACTCACGAACGCGAAAAATGAATGACTGGTTACAGAACATTCAGTCAAGCAACCAAATCTCTTGAGGCTTGAATAGCCGATGTGCTTTGCTGTGGTGTGAATGAGTTGTGTGGAACATGAGGACAACGGAATGACTGAGCATAGCAAAATAGTAAACACGAATATATTGCGTGACTGATAGAACGAAATGAAGGGAGCGAAAATTGTACCTACTGAATATTTTTTTACTCATCGTTCACGACGGGTGTCATTTTTTCTATGCTCTGTTCACAAGATTGCCATAACAATAATTTTCTCTATTTAGTAAGTAAGTTCGAACATTCCGGAGAATAGAAGGATTATAGTTATTTATTGTTGTCAGGATCGTTCTCATCTTCTGTCGCCAGTCATTGAAAGGTGAGCTCCTTAGTTTTGCTGATAAAGTATGATTTAGGGTCACCCTACATGTGTTCTTTTATCAACAATAAAATTGCTGTTACCTATTGGGAAATCCATAATAAAGCTAAAGTGAGGTTAATCATTGTAGTATATAAAACTGAAATTGATAATAATATGCTAGTATGTTTCAAACTGTATGGAATTGGTTGGATCGAAATTATCGTCGATTTTCTTATCTTTTTATCACCGCTTACTTGTGCTAGACAGCCCGAAAAATCATTTGAAAGAGCGCCATCTACTACGTTTAACCGTTTAACTTTTTCGTTACCTGGATTCCTCCATATTTTTTCGCATCGATATTTCCCGACAAATAATGCAAAAGATTCTATCTGCTATGTTCGCTTCTGTTGTTCAACATTTTGTTGTGATAGCTTTAGCTCAGCAATCAGATGCTGCTCTATTATCAACACATAAAAGTTGTTGAAACCAGACTTTCTTTTAGCGTTCGAAATGTTAAGCATATCATAAAACTGTTTGCAACAGACTTATTACCGAATGCGAAAATCAAACCATCTATCACCTTTTAAAATGTTCGTTTACGTTTGCAATCAAACCGACATTTGGGTTTTATTCCTCAGCATTAACGACTTTCTTCCGATGCCATGAGGAAAAGGGAAAACTTGAATCAATCGACCACACTCGAGCAATGTTTTCGTTAGGAAAATCGTAAAATAAATCCCATACGATACTAAACGCAAACATTCTCCCTCACCCGTTAGCAAAATAAGCGATATACACCACAAACAATATTAGTAAAGATGGAAACACGCCAAATCGCAGCTATAATTACCCGATTAACTGGCCGTAATCCGAAATCGTTCTCTTTGGACTGTTGCCTTTTCCGTGATTGATGTCATTAATTTTCGATTCCAGCTCCTCCTCCTCCTCCTGCTCCTCGCCCGTCAAGACACCGAAACCATTGTCCACAGCCGTCTCGCCGGTGTCCTTGGCCAGGCGCCGTTCCTCTCCCGGGAGCTGGTCCATCTGGCAGCAGATGCCTTCATGCTTCGCCCGATCCGTAACGATCCAGCAACGCTGGAAGGCGACCTCTAGCGGTGAGTTTAGCTCGCTGGCAACGGTGCCGCTTTCCAGCTCCAGAGTCAGATTGCTCCAGTACAGTTCCCATTGCAGCGGCACGTCTCAACGGGCGGACACACGTGGTTTCGCCTGGGCACGTGCTCGGTCTCATTATTACGCGACGAGGGAAGAAGAAGAAGATGATGATGGGTGAGATGATTGCAAATATTGATCCACTTTCAAGATTACAGCGAGTTCACAACGCTCTGGAATGAGGAAGTGCAGTAAATCACGATGAAACATTGAAAAATCTCTTCCCACATGCGAAAAACTCGAAGATTGTTTACCCGTGGATGGTTTCTTTCTACAAGGATAATAATTAGTACCGAAGAAGGAGGATGGTTGTGGAAAATGTTTACGACGGTACGGTATTGCTCAGTCGCAATTAACTCGAAAAAATGCGCTTTGAAAATTGCGTATTGTGAGTAGACTAGAAGTAGGTACCGCTAGTATTTCCACTTCAAGTTCACCCGATATGATACCCTTGAGTGATTTTTTTTTCCATACCCTCAATCAGCGTGTTGTCCGTATGCCATTTACCGGTGATCAGAGCTGCCGTCGGTTGGAACAGCTCCGATGGTGATGAGGACCAAAAGTAGCACTCTGTTCGCTGTCGCCACATCCAAGGAACACTTCAATCGAGCCATGTAATTTCATTTCCAGGAAGGAAAGAAAAAAATTGTCACATATGTAACTATACGGTTGCACCACTTTGGGAGAAGTATCGGGAAAGGACACGATGAGGAAGCACTGATTTTACGCAAATGCAAAACACGAATAGGACAGGAGCTTGTTCGTACGGCGGCGATGGATGATTAAAATGTGTGAAGGCGACACACGTTTTCCGATCGGGGCAGGAATGATGGCGACGACGATGACGACGACGACCAACACAGATCACGAAGCATCCAATCGGAAGAGGCTATTGTTCCCCCATATAGAGTGACGGCTATATTGGCTTTGATACTGAATATTGCATCTGTAAATGATTGAGATGTTCATGCGAAACGCATACGGCCGTCGTTAACGGAAGCAGGGAAAATCTTCAAGGGGTGCGATGACAACGAATTGAAAAATTCATTGAATGTGTTGACCGTGAGCTGTCATCGGCATGACATTGAAATTGACGGATTTGCGATATGGTAAGGATGGAGAACTCCTTTGGCAGCGAATCAATTCCCGTCACCCATCGATTTTATTCCGTTGAATTCACACCAAGTGACTTGATTTTTTGAACATTTATTGAGCTACACGTTCACGAAATGATGTCCTAAAATTCAAGTAGATAAGTTGAATACGGCCGAGTTTTTGAGGTGAATCGACTGCTCCATGTATTGTTTTCCTCTGTTTCTGTCTCTCTCTCACTGCAAACTTACCTCCCACATTTTCAAATTGATAGGTCGTCGTCGATTGTTGTGAAATGGCAGTCAAATCGAACTCTATCAGATTGCTCACAGCGAAGCGAGTTTACAAGCTGGTGAAGGTTGAATATTCAATAATCCAGTTCAGAATCTAAGTTACTATTAAATCTAAATTTTGAAGAAATGGCTGCCGTCTAGAATGCTTCGGCGTATGCCGTTGGGCGTTCTAAGAACGGGATTGTTCCGCTTTGCAGTTAACTCACCTTGTTGATGGCCATCAGAAGCAACAATCACAACGTCTACTGAGTATCATTGTTGTTCTATCAAAAGGATGTATGAGGGCAATCATTGATGTCTATAGTTGTATGATAGTTATTGAACTGCTAGTTTTGGCTTAAATGACCAAATGTGAAGGGCCAGCAGTGAAGATTCTGCTCATTTATTTTGCTATCACGTTTTAGGACGTTTATGTAAATGCACAAACATCAGGTGTGATACTGCCGAGATAGGCCGCAATTCACTTTTAATTTTTGCGGCAACTTATGTCAGCAAACCGGCCTAATTGTGGGTGTTGGCCAAATTTGAATTTTTCAGATATAATTCTGAATTGGTTATAAAGCATTTTTCATACGGGGCTACCCCATGGGGCATAAACTCGTTTGGCATAAGATGTTGGATAAAAAATTGTCATTTGGCATAAAGGCCGTTTGGCATAGTGACCATTTGGCATAAATATTGGAAAATGAAAGCTGGTACTTGGCATAATTATAACTACAGTTAGAATAATGGCTTTTTACCATTGATTACAGTTTGAAAAGTATTGTTTCGAATGAAAATGTGTATGTTAATTTTTTCATCAGAAACATTTGAAAACCGAATTACAGATTGAGGCCAAATGCTGGACTCGCAAACTGACTTTACAAGCGCAACAAGCTGATAATCGATACGTAATCTCAACAGATACTACTGGACATAGTAACGAATAACTCCGGTGTGAACGATTTACATGCGCTGTTGTTTTGTATTCATGTTTGGTGGTTATGGACGATCATTTCATATCATAGGATGTATGAAAATAATTTAAAAAAAAAAACTTTAAAGAACAACCTAATTAATAAACAGAAAGATTTCAACACTGCCCATATTCGCCTGTTCATGACCAATTCTAAGTTGCGTTTCTATCCGGCATTGTGAATAAATTGTGCCAAAACATAACTTAAACCATACACATTTAGTCAATCCAAAAATTCACTGTTCAACATCAGAGAAGAAAACATTCGATATGTCAGAATTTCGATTTTATTCACCTGAAACCTAAGAATGCCCTATTTTGATGGGCTGCCTATTTAGAAAGAAGTGAATATTACTGCATGGAGAAAAGCCTAGATTAATCAACCTAGCGATGTTCTGAATGTGTTTTCTCAGTCTACACCCTCGTTTTCATTTTACTCAGTGACTGAGTAAAATTGAATTCTTATCTCTTTTTTCACACGGAAATGTTACTCAACTTTCGTAAAATGTGAATAAATTCCAAAACTTGCGTAGATCCAGTTAGCAATACATGCTT
>JASCZW010007568.1:0-63714 GCA_034211315.2 Aedes japonicus
TGGGACACAGCTCCTCTGGCACATTTCCAATCGGTTTATTTCTCCGATTTCTTGATAATCTGGTCTAGTATTTTGATTGATTCAAGAAAGGGAAGAGAGTCGTGTGAACCTGGAGACATCACTGTCCTGTATGATTTTGTCTGCAGAGAGCCATGGCAAGTCAATGTTGGCCAGAACATCTGGTGTGGTAGACTCACCATTCTCACTGATGACCTTGCTGACAGAGAGCCTCCGCTGGCTTTGGTAGAGGCAGGATTAGAATGAACGCGCTGTCCAAACTCAGAAGCCCTGTCCTGGAGATGGAGACGCTGAAGGCAAATACACTCTCAGCTGCTGGAAACCATGTTCTCCACACACTGTAGGGATCAGATTTCAGACATTTTTACATTGATAGTCCTCAGTCCTCCAGAGAAGCACATCTGCCTCAGAGCTGGCAGCACCCTTCTTCACACAGCAGGAGCCAAGGCCACCTTCGCGTGATATCATCACCTTTGTATGTCCATCTCACGTGTCTGCATATAATCTGGGCAATGAGAGAGAGCGGCAAAGGTGGGCGCTGGTAATAGTAGTACTGACAAACTCGCCTTCTCTACTGAATTTTTTCCTTATTTTTCGCTTCAACACACTTCCACAGCCATGGGTATAAACAGAGAAGGAGACTTGGGGGAGACAGCTCATCTCACATAGTCTCAAAAGCTTTGTTAAAACTTAACTAGGGCTGGATGGGCCGATCACCCAGAGGCCACAAGGCCTCAAAACCAACGCCATTCCTTAAACGCCCATTTGTCTGTACAGAAGGTCCTGAATGTGATAAGTCATAATTTTAGAGATATATCAAAATATATCACACACAGCGCGCATAAAGTTTTTTTCAAGTGTGTTGAAAAATGCAAAAAAAAAAATGTTAGTGTGTAAAAAAATTGAACTATTTTAAGATTCTCCGGGCCTGAGATGCATAAATCACAATTATTCGAGATGGCTGATTGGTTTTTACAAACCATTTATAGATGACTATATAATCCAGCTAATGATTAATCATCGTTGAGAGTTAACAATGTATGACGCGTGTATGTATGTGTGCGCGCGTGTGTATGTGTGTGTGCTATTTTTTCTTTTTTATATAAAATTGTTCGATTCCTTAATTTGTTTTGTAATTTGAAGTTCTATGTATCAGAAAACTATAATTTTGTTAACTTTGTCTGAAATTCCTCTTTAAACTTTCCCCTCCTAAAAAAATTGCAAATCCTATTAACTCGAGACAACCGTACGAGTAATCGGTTTTCAATCCCTTGCAGACGATAGTTTTAAGTCACCTTCTTTTGCATTTAACGTAAATATAAAACGACAAACTTGGCTCTGCAAAGTTAACCCGATTGAGCCTGTAAGGCAAATAAAATATACTTGTTAAAAAAAATAGATCCCGATCACCGATGATTGGTACCTGTTTCGTCGTGTTGTCTCCTCAACAGACAAAACAAAAAATGAGATGACGTACAGACGACTAGAACCGCTAATGGCTTCCCAGAAGGTGACAGCTTTGAAGAATTACCACGACGTCGTTCTAGAGCTCTGTTTTAAAAGAGAAGGTATTATCTTCCGGAAAATAGAATTGCTTACGGAAAAAATGCCATGCAATGAGCAGATAGCAGTTTGAGGTAATATTGACATCAAAGTAAATTGCATAAAGAATGGGACAGTGAAATGAAATGTAAAATCGGATAATCTTCCCATTTCATTTGAAGCATAAAAATAGAATATGAACCAGCTTTAAAGTAATTTTTCCACCATTATCGATGAAGGTATTAAGTTCCATTCCTGATTTCTACAAATAAAACTCCGCATCCCTTTCATCACCGTCATCACCAAAACCAAATCAAATTCCACCCGTTCTGATGTCACCTGTCGTCACGAACTTCCCAGAATGGAAAATAAACGAGCTTCATCCGGGGAATCCTTCAATTATTTCACATGATTATAGCCCATTTCATGGTGGCCATAAAACCCATCACCACAAAAATCCCACCCCGATGCGACCTTCCCCGGACAGTAGATTGATAAAAACGTGTCTCTCCATATATCCAGTACTCAACCACCCTCAACCCGCCAGTCAGTGGCAGTCGGCATTAACCCTGCCTTTCGGCGACTTTTCCACACTCCTACGCCTTGCCAACCGGCTGAGACACAGGGAAAGCCTTCGAAGCGAACAAGTCACCGGAGGAAATCTCTCGCCGGTACTGTGCTACTTGATAAATAAGCCCATCACTGGCAGCTGCCTCCCCGGATAAAGAACCGGAGGTAGTTTATTTTCATCCTGGGCGGCCAAACCGGCGGCGGTCGGGTGAAATTGTGGGAGTGTGGCAATGACTTTTTCCTCCAACTTATCCTTTCGGATTACTCGCTTTGTTTCGTGCGCTTGTGCTCAAGACAGACAGCGTGATGAATACACTGACCAACGGGCACCCCCTTTTGGAACCGGTGCCGGCGATCGATGGCGGGCCGAACAAATCCAGTAATTATCTCGCCACCGGAGTTTGAGTGACTCAGAGTTAAGAGTAACTTGCTGAGATTAATTACTTATTTATGGCCGGAGTCGAGGAAGCTTATTCGCTACGGGATTGGGAGTGTAGTGAGACCATTCAGGATATGGATGGGAAAGTCGATGCTTCGAAATATATACCACACAGATAAAAAAGAAATATTGAAATTTCTGCGTTATTTAATGCACTATAAAGGGAATGTTAGGTTTGACAGAAATAACTGGGATGTTGACGTGTAAATAATAAGCTGATATCGCCTAAATCGCGTCTATTGTATGAAACAGCTCTATCAATGTGTGTACGGTGTATGACATATTGCAAACAATCCTGTTGCTTACGCTTGCTTTGGTTTGGAATTAAACGAGGGGAAATTTTGATCGTGCCTGTTAAAATTAATTTTTTTTGTTCAGCTCATTTGTTTGGCTCATCAAAGACTACAACCAATTGCATTGTTTACGCGTTCCTTGGTTTGGAATTAAACGAGGGGAAATTTTACGTGTTTTTAAAATTAATTATTTTTTTCTGTGTACGTTTTACGGCAAGGGTAGGGTGTCATATGGAAATTTGCGACCGTCACGTAATATTTTTTTTAAATTAAACGGTTATAACTTGATAAATGTTCAATTGATATTCAAGATTTTTACATCAATCGGTTGGAAATTTTCCCGCGTATCAATTCATATTACAAACGTCAACAATTTAACACTTTCAAACTATTGAAAATTGAGAAAATAAAAGGTGATGTCTTCAAATTTTGTTTTTCAGCTAAATTTTACTAAATGCACAGTACTTTCCTATCATAGATTTCAAATGTAAGCAAGGGAGGTCTCATATGCATCACTAAACAATATAAAAGGGCTACATTTTCGCAATTTTCCTTATTAGTGTCGCAGTACTGGTGCTGGGTTTAACGAGCCATCAAGGATCAGCAGCTGGCGATGGCATGAACTCGGGGGTAACCACGATGGCATCAAAACCTGTAGTGCGGAGCGGTAATGCGTCAATTTGAATTTGGCAGCTGGCGGTGGAAAGTACCAGAAGGTAATTGATTGCTCTGATGCTGTTGCTAGCAAGCCCTTAGCTTTGCCAAGTTGGTTAACCACTTTATTTTGTTTCCTACCTCGAGTTGAAGGTCCCAACCAGTAGTTGGCAACGCATTCCCTCTGGCTGCTTTCAGTTTCACCCGCTAACCATGAGCTCGCTCGGCATCGGTACATGGTCGTTTCGGAGGGTTTTCCGTTTGTTCGATTTTAACGCGCTTCCGAAACTTGTGCATATAATACATCTTGCTTCCTAGAAGTAAAACTCTTATCCATCGGAAATCGTTAACACAACAGAATAACTATTCATAACAGAACTAATTGTAATGCGCAGAGAATGTTACTTCAGAATATCATGTTCGAGCATCAATACGTTGTCTGTGATAGGGAATTTCTTGACTTTTGCCGGAACGCAACTTTCTTTAAAATTTTCCAACACTGATTGATTAATATGTATGCGAAAATAATCATCTCTTATTTTTGTTTTTTTAAATACTTGGGTAAACAAAATAACAATCGTAAAAATATCGGGATTAGTGCGCAAATCTCAGCTCAAAATTGAATCAATCAAGAAACGATCGAATTATTAACGACCGGTGTTTCAATTTTTCATGACGACCATTTGAGACCATTTGTAAATTTTGCACAATGCTCAAGGTATGTAACGAAGAGAAAATTATATTTTTTCTAGCCACCGCTGTCTGCCAATTGGTAAGATGTTAGATAAATTTAAATTAAACAACTTCTCTCAGATTTGGATTGGTCGTCCTGAAAAGGAAGGATTTGAATTAGTCCTTCTCGGTCGTTACACGAAGCAGGTTATTTCTGCATTGCACGTTGCGCTTTAGATAAAGATGGCTACCAAAAATATCACACACTCAAGCACCTTATTTCACTCCTCGTGATGACGGCCACCGGTTGGCAACAAATCATCACCGGCTTGGGCAACCGACTGTCTAGCACTCCACTGCATATTTAAATAAAACATGTTATATATCTTTATTTAAGATACATTTTTAATGTTCGTTTCTGCCAGGTCTAACAATTAAGCAGATAAAATATTTCATAATTCACTCAAGGTATGCCAATTATTGTAACTTGCAATTTCAATGTTCCAAAGACAAAGAATCTTGCCTTTGTCGATTTAATGAAGAAATATCTTCATTTCGACTTGGTTTCGAATATTCATCAAACTTCTACTCATGATGAATATTGTGTTGCTTTAACATTCACTCATGACCTCCGTTTGCAACGCAAGAGATATTTTGCATATTTCTTGAATCATCATCCAATGACCTTGATATTCAACCATTAAACATCTACAAACAACAACCATCATTAATTATTGAATTTATATTCCCTAACAGATCCCACATCCATCTTTAACTGTATCGTCATTTTAACCAAACGGCCCTTTTCAGGGCCACCAAATGTTTTCTTAAGGGTGTACAATCGATTTAAAGAAAAAAATAACATACTCACAATCTAATGCCGGTCGCAGTAACGACCAACAAATCTTTCCCAACCAGTTATGTTGTTTTGATCAGACTATTGCCACCACGGCAAGGTTATGGGTTGCCACATAACATGAAAATTTGAAACCAACTGAAACACTTTACACGCAAATCATTTCTCGATAGATTTTCGAGTTTTTTGCTTGAATCAATTGTAAATTTTCGTGACTAACGTAACTATTAAAAATATCATTGATAATTTACTTTGAATTCCCAAACAGACTCTGAACAATCTATAAAGTAATAAGAACAGTGGTCTCCAGCTGGTCAGTCAAACACACAATCACTACAGCTAGCTCAACCGTTGCCTTTTCATAATACCAACATTCAAACCAAATGTCCCTTTTCACGGCTGTCAAATAATTTCTAAGAAGCAAATCATAAAATATTCGAACATACTTACTCACTTGTACTGCCAACCCACGTCCCGACCAGGACCGGAGTTCCGGGCTTACTGAAACTACTAACGAAACTAATCAAATAGTTTTAACCTCACTTATTTTTTAGTTCTCTTGAGGATTCTCTGTACGGTTGCCCAATATTTTTCAATTGGGCATAGTTCCGACGAGTTTGGGGGGTTTTTCGCCTTGGGTAGTATTGCAATAGATATACCATTCCTAAGCCATTTTTCTCTGTAGCGGCAAGTTAGCGAGTTCGCCGGACTGTTGCTGGAGACAAGACATGTTTCTCCAAAAAAGGCAATAAGTGATTTGGCAAGCATTCAATTACATAAATATCTTGGTTTTCAGTGCCAGTTGTCACGAAACTTTCACTTTTTAGCCCACAGGTACAAATCGCTTGCTAAACCTAGTATTTTTTGGGAATTTTGTCATTTTTTCAGCTTAAACTTATATTGAACCTTTCTTTTCCGGTTGCCGTATGCAACTCCTTAACCTGGGAGCAGGCTGTCTGTAATCAGCGTATGATTGCATCGCGTCCATCACAGATGCATTCAAACTTCGTGTCAACAAACTCGTGTACAACTTACGCGCTCTTCCATTGCCAGTCGGGTTTTGCTTATCATCTCGATTTGCTGTCACTCTAACCTTATATGCTAACAGTTCGTTTCTTTGCTCTTTGCACTGTTGTGACGGACATTTCCCTTTCCCAATAGAGGTTGTTGACATTAAATGGAAATGACTAATCTTTCTTCTCATTTTCTAGTTACAGGTATTCCACTAGAAACCTCACACTCACCACACAGAAAAAATTAATTAATTTTAACAAGCGCGTAAAATTTCCCCTCGTGTTTAATTCTAAGCCAAAGGAGCTTAAACAACGATATTGTTTGCAATCTTTCATACAACAGGCTAGGTTTAGGCGTTATCTGGCTTAAATTTTACATGAAATACCCCATTATTTTCTGCCAAATCAAGCATTCCCTATATGTGCATTAGATAACGCAGAAAATTCAGTGTTTCTTTTCATCTGTGCAGGTTTCCCGATTCGTTTCCGATATCTCTGATGGAACGGTTGAGATTGCGTTTGAAAATTCTGGCCACTGTCCTTCCGGTCACTGCGGCTTCCTGGCAGTCATCAATGATTTTGCCAAGTCAGCGTGGGAATAATTTGGATTTTGCCTAAACAAACTTTGCAAAAAACGCTCAAAACATTGATACGCTGTTCTTTTTGTTTCGACGCCATTTTGACAACTGATTAGAAAATGGCAAAAACAAAATAGAATCGACATTCCGTACGCGTACACCTACAAAATGAGGGTTGTTCAAGTTTTTTTTTTAATTTGAATTGAAAAAAAACTACGTCATATTTGAGTCGACCAAGTTTTGACCGTTTCATCTTTTATATCTCCTTGTAAACAACCGAAAAATTATTTGTATTATTAGGTATTCCTTGGATGGTGATGAGGACGATGTGTCGTCACCGGCGAAAAATCATCGAAAGACGACGAGATAATCGTGAATGATAGTTTTGGGTTCCGACTCATCGAATTCCTCAGCATTTTCACTGCCCTGACCAATTAAGTTGTGTGCGAAAAGGGCGGCTCCGATGTGAGTATAAAAGAAAATGATGAATTTTAGCGGGCGTGTAAAATTTTCCCTCGTTTAATATTAAGCTAAAGGAAGCGTAAACAACGAAATTGCATGCAATCTTTTATACAAGAGACTAGATTCAGGGGTTATCTGGCTTTAATTTACATGAATTAATTAATTTCAGACAAATCAAACTTTTCCTTTATTTGCATTATATAACGCAGAAAATAACTTGTTTTTCTCAAACTTCATGGTACCTGCGGCCTAGGGCTTAAAATTGCAGTGTGTTGTGTGACTTGCGATCCGCAGTACATAAGTTCCAGTCCGTTAATTAATAGCCACGCTTTCGACATCAATCTAGGAATTTGATACAACGGGCTGGCAAAGGGTTGCGCTTTAATGTGCCTGCCGAATCCCATTGTGAAGACCGCGTACTACAAATTCATTAACGCTAAGCATACAACCTTCGCAGCCGTCCGAGAAATCATCACGAAGAAAGCATCGCAGAAAGAGAAGGAACTATCTGAGGAGATCAACGACTTCAGCGGGTTGTCTTTTTCCGACGACGGTTCCGGACCTGGACGTCAAGTGTTAAGTCTGTAAATCTTGCGAAAAGTGGAAAGTAAAGGATGGCTTCGCTGAATTAGAAGAATGGTACGAAAATCACCAGAGCCGCTGTCAACGAAACCACGAGGGAACTTCTGAGAAAATGGAAAAGAATTCGACCATTGAAATGTGTCTTAGATCGGCCGTAGTCAGTATATCTGAGACGGTGATACTAAAACCTTCAAGGGGATCCTGGATTCACAGCCATACGAGGACTTGGTCGTGTAGAAAAAGGAGTGCGTCGATCTTGAACAAAAGCAAATGGACAGCCGACTTCGTCAGCTAGTAAAAAAGACTTGCTATTAAGAGGAAGTCTGCATCGACAGAGGTTATGAAAAGGGAACTGATGGTAACATTGCACCACAAGATATCCACGGATGAGGAGACACTAAATGAAGAAGCGGATTCCCGGTGCACATGGCAGAAGGCAAAATTCAACGACGAGCTCAGCAACTAGAAACATAAACCAGCTATAAAACAAGAAATTTACACAACCATACTTCCTGTCTATCAAGCATTGAGCCGCGGTAAACTGCTTGAACGTTGTCTCGGCGGAATACGCAAAACGCCAATGAAAGCTTCACAGAAAAAAAATTTAATGGAGCGTGTAAAATTTTCCCTCGTTTAATATCAAGCCAAAGAATGCGGAAACAACGAAATTGTTTGCAATCTTTCATACAACAGGCTAGATTCAGGCTGGCTTAAATTTACACGAAAATCCCAATATTTTCTGCCAAATCAAGCATTCCCTTTATGTGCATTACACAGTTCGGAAAAGTAGTGTGAATTTCTGTTCTATATCATGCACATAAATGGAGCGTCACAAAACATACACATTTAATTTACAAATCGTGTAAAGTTCTGGGACATTCCATACACTGTCGCTAATGTTGTATACAAAAGCTCATCTTTGTTAAAACTATTTCATACAAGTTACTGTTTCGTGTGAAATGAAATACGATTGCACGTGCTCTGATATTTACATCGCAATGAAGATTCAGTTTTTTTACTGTGTAGATTACGCAGAAAATTCAATGTTTCTTTTTATCTGTGTTCAATGCACTATTCATAGCAGCAAGAAAGTTGTTGAAATTGCTTCAATTTTGGCTGCCTGCAATTTCAAAGAGGTACTGAACGGAATTCTCGAAGTTATGAGAGTGCTGCAGCTGGGCATCGGAACGACCTGCTATTTCTTTTGGGCGAATGCCGACGGTGAGCGCGTCGATCGCTCTGGAGCGCGGTAATCGGAGAGCGCAAGGAAGCCATGAGTAGCATTTTGGCGTCTAGGAAGTAGCAGGAACTCGAGGAACGAGTTGTTGAGGAAATTTTCTGAAGGTATGGACTCAAATCTTCAAACGCGGTTATCTCGAACGAGAACGTGTTTTTACATTTTCGCATTCTTTACAAATTTTTCAGTAATCGTACATCATACGTTTTCCTTTATCCTGAAAAAATGGCTCTTCAGTGCAAGCTGTTATGTCCATTTTGCGACAGAAAAATCGTTCTTATGATAACAGGAAACTTATCGGAGATAAATAGAAAAAGGTCGATTTTTTTCTAGCTCCAACGGTATGGCCGCTATGATGTCCTTGGATTAGCAGCACCTGGTGTAGCAGCCGAAAGAGTTGCCAAATGTAGGCCAAAAAAATTATGTTTGTGCAAAACGGCTGGATAAATATATGAATTCTATTTTTGTCATACATTTATAGTCATCTTTAAAAAAAATCCCGACAATCTCGCCAGAGTTTATCAAGTTTTTTGCCAACGCTCCGTTGATTTGGAAGTCTTTTTGAAGTTTTTTGGAAGTTCTTAGTTTTTTTACTCGGTATAATAACCATCAGAGTCGTTTTTGGCTCGAGTGTTTTTTTTATCTTTTTTTTTCTAGAGATCAAATGAAGTGTTAATTTTAAATTCTCCTAGTTTCCGAAACACAATCGTTCTACTAAAACGCTCAAAAAAGTTTTTTTAAGTGTTTTTAAAGAACTGAAAGTTTATTTTTGGACTTTTTGCATCGATTTTTTGCAAACTATACCTTATTTAACAAAAAAAAAGTAGTAAGATCATTGAATAGATGATACAATTTCAAATCTACTGGTTGCAATGACTTGTATAGATGAACTCTCATTCATAAGTATAAAAGTCGAAAAATTAAGTTGCTTTATATCGAGGTATACCTGTAGCAAGAAATCATTAATTGCAATTGGCAATCGGCAAGCCATTTTTCGCAACAGCTCTTCGAGATCACGCACACCAGCAACCCATCGAGCAGCTCATCCGATCAATCGGCCTACTACCACCGTGTGCTCGGCTGACCGCATCACCCTCGTTGCGCTTCACTTCTTGCGTAGAAGTTTGACGCCCTCTCACGTACGTCGCCCACTAGCTGCAGTATAAGAGAAGTGATTGTGTTTCTCTTTCTTTTGCAAAGACATTTTTTTTTTGTTTATCTTTGTTTTTTTTTGTTGCTTCCACTGTAAAAACATGAATGATTCATCAGAACATGGTTCATCGTTGCCTCCCAACGATGATGAATCTCATAAAGTTCCCCGATCACGAACTTATTCAGCTGGTTCAGCCAATCCATGGGTTGTTTATTTTGTATGTATGTATGTATGTAAGAAGCCACCATCCTAGCGTGGGCCTTGCCCTGCATGCGGTTCCACTTAACAGAAAGATCATGCTTTGTTACCAGGGATCTGGCGAAAAGAGATGTTCCTGCAGTCAACATCTCTAACAACCAAACGTCAAAAGATTCATTGTTTGTAAACAATGCTGGTGTTCCTACCCGTAGTAAAAAACGTCAGACGGGCCTTATTCAAATAAGGCCCGTGATATGTTGCATACTGTCAAACGCTTGCAAATAGGATAGGGTTGCCAGGCCCCTGTTTGTTACCGTTTTAAACTCAACATACTGCTGTATGAAGGGCCAAAAAGGGTTGGGCAGACCCGTAAGCAGAGACACTTACGCGAAACCTGCGGGAATAAGAGAATCTCCTTCCAACAATATGATCCGATAATACGAATAACAAAATACGCAATTCAATTAAGCTTTCCACTAGATGGTTTGTTTGAGAATGGCGCGTCAAATTCATTACAATTGTTGGAGTAGAATGTACCAATCATGAATGATAGATACATCCCCTCCTAGACTCCGGTTGGCCATCCACTCCATTGTCCAATTGCAACTTCAATTATGCCCTGATGCACCCTCCCATCCCAGTATTTAAATATTTTAATTCAATGAAATATAATGAGGTGCTTGCAATATAATATATAAAATATTTAAAGGAAGTAAGTACATAAAATGTATGTAGTTTAAAACGTATACCGTATACCTTACATGTCTTGCTTGCTAAAATTTTTAAAATAAGTAACATCAGCTGTCGAGCCTGTGAAGAAAACTAGTAAATCAACAAGGAAACCTAATCGAACTTTCAGTAATAAGTACGAATATCTGCCGCAGATTCAGTAGAAGCCCCGTGTATTGAAGGCATTTTATACGTCTTAATCAAAGGAGAATGGAGATAAGGTTGAAGATATTTGGATATATAAAATAAGATAAATAATAAAAATAATATAATTTAATAAATAATAATAAGATAATCAATCAACTAAAATTGGTACAACTATTATAAAAAAAAAAAGTGAGGATAGCTCAGAGTTGGTATAATGTCTAATTGCGTAGCAGAAGTTATAATATACATTCAATAATAAAGGATTCAAGGATTCTGTAGTCAAGGCACCAAACACTTCCTAATAGTAAAAGGAAGTAGAAAAGATCAAATTGATCGTTAGACATACATGACACAATAATTAATAGTATACATATGTAATTTTTGATGTAAAAATAATAAAACATTATTGACATAAATCGTGATCCTGCTTAATGACAAAAATGATAATGATAAAAATGTTAATGATAATGATGCAAACATTAAATCAATATGTTATGTCACAAAGAAAAGTATATAAAATTTAGTGAAGTGATCGTGTAGCAATAATACAAGGGATGCATATTCATTATGAACCTGGAAGTAAACACATACGATGACAAAAATAAGTTAGAAAATATTTTACAAAACTTGGGAATTCCACGGATGACCTGTAATTAAATATCTTATAGAGAATAGCATATCTAAAAATCTTATGTACTTTTCCGTTTCCTTACATCGCAATAACCATTTGCCAATCCATGGGTTGTTTATTTTCAGCACAAAACGAAACCTCTAAATGTTTATCAGCTCGGGGTAGTTGATAATATGGTCACTTAAGCAAGTTTGTCCCCTGAGATATTGCTGAAGCAGGCGGTTGGTCTATTTAAGAACCCTCTGCTTTCTCCAGTGCAGATCCTCTCTCGTCATGTCCGGCATGCAAACAACGCGGGAGAAAATTAGAACGCTCGCTTAAACAACGTTTCAGACAATCTTTCGCAGAAATGGTGAAAAATCCTCCCCGCTCACCCAGTGCAATTACAAATCCTTTTACTCCTCTGTCAGATGACGAATCTGACTTTGAAACGGCTGAAGAGGGAACATCATTCAGCTTTCCGGAAGGAGCTTCACGGAAGCGAAGACGCGTCCGTCCACAGATAGTTGCTGAACAGGAGCCCCACATCAGCTTGCCTCATTTCAAGGAGAGGTGGAAGAAAGGATAATCCCGGTTTTAAGAACAGACGCCACTTCTTCGAGGTATCTTCAAGTTCTTCAAAATTTTTGACCCTCTCAAGTGCCATGTTCTGGCAATGCTTCTCACAATGAAAACTTTTTTGAAGCAATTGACAATAATATCCTCGCAGCAAACATTTCCTTCAATGGATAATTTTCCAAATAAGGTCGAAGAATTGATCACTGTTCTGCCGAAGTTTTGTTCCTAAAAACTGTACTCGAAGAAAAGGCAACACTTTCATTTGTGTTTAATTTTTTATAGCATAACGTTTGCATTGAAAAAAATGGAGAAAAATTGCCGATTTTTCATGGATTTACCTTCATCCGCACTGACAAAACTACCCATGCAGCATCAATCATAGTAACCCATTGAGTCAGCAGACGATGAAGCAACTTCCGCTCGCTAGGGCGTAGAATTTTTTTGCAAGTAAGCTTAAATAATTACCTTCCATGGGAAATTGATCAAAAAGCAATTATCTGTCTAAGCTTTTTTTTATCACCATCCGAAAAAGTCCATGTTTTTCAATGCAAACGTTATCAAAACTTTGTTTGAATTTAAGTGAAATTAGTTTAAAATATAATGCTTACATGTGCAAAATTGATGGTTTTTAAGCAAGAAGTGTTTCGACAAAAAAAATATGGGTACGGTCTTGCAAAATCCAGTCTAATCCCACTGGTGAATCGTGAAATAGTTGGGAATCGACAGTTCGTCCGTGTCCCGTTTGGTAAAATCGTTCAAGAAGAAGCAAACCCAGCGACCCAGCGGCGAGCTGGCATCGGAAGAAAAATGAAGACGACCGACCCCGTGAACGCAAGGAAGGTGAGGAATTGAAGTATTCAAGCGCAATCTGAACCATTTGATTCGGGACGTGGCCAAGAAGGGTAATTCTTCCGTCTGGTTCGTCCAGCGGGCCGGAGTTTATATCTTCAAGGTAAGAAAGGCACCTAACTGAATCGATAAAAAGCAGGCGGAACCGCGAGTGGTTGGTGAAGCCGAAATGCATCGTAATGGACGACGTACATCAAAGCGGACGCCAAGCAGATCCCCGGCTTGGAGATTTTCGTCGGCAAGTCCCGCCTGGAGTTGCCGGAGAAGTTCCGGAAGAAGAATGTCGACAAATTTGCCAAGAAGTACTTGGTGTGGCAGGCGATCTGTGAGTGCGGCAAATTCAGAAAGCCGTACATGACAACCGGCACCATCAAGGTCAAATATATAAAGAAGAATGTCTCCAAAAACACAAGCTACACTTCTTCCGGTTCCATGATACTCTGTTTTGGCCGGATCTGGCATCGAGGCATTACGCGAAACCGGTGAAGGAGTAGTGCGAAGCCAACGATGGTGTTTTTGTTTCGATGCAGGCAAATCCGCCAAACTCGCCAGAACTTCGCCGAATAGAAAAATTCAGGGTGATTATGCAGGGCAAGCTACGGAAAACAGAGAAGGTCTCAAAAAACTGACAAGGATTTGAAGAACGAGTGGGTGAAAATGTTTGAGAAAGATGACGCTAGTATTGCACAAGATTTGATGGGTGGCTTTATTTCTAAGGTTCCGGCATTTAGCCTAGGAGAGGAGGTTGAATAAACCAGTTTTGCAAAAACATAGCTAATGGGCCTCATTACGAGTGTCACATCACGGGTGAAAACGAATCTTGGTTAGAAAAAAAACTAGCGAGTTAATTAAATGGGAGTCACTTCTCTTATGACGGGTGACACGGGTAAAGTGAGAACCCGTTTTAAGCCCCAATATGTATTTATTTATTCCCTAAGAGTTTCATCCGACTTTGAATTAATTTTAGCATCTTGATCACCTCCGCCAGTTTCTGTACTGGTCTAGGATACACCAACTGTATAAAGTAGTTGAAAATTGGATTTGATAGAAATACTATAAATTTATGCATTTTTTTCCGGCCACACCCTGTAAATACTATAGATTTCATAGATAAGTGGATACAGAAAGGAGTGGTTTTATTTATTGTGTGCTCGACACAAAAAACGGGAATTTTTCTTCCGCAATTGTGTGACGCGACACTCATTTGGCTATACTAACTGACAGCTCGATTGACTACAGCGAGATCGTTTTCCCTTTATTTTTGTGTAAATCCCTCAAAAAGTATAGCTTAAAGACGAAAATTTAGTCATAAAGTAGAGCATGTAAAGCCCCAGTATAATGTAAAATGGCTTCTCTACTCACCGGTTGTTGCAACCGCCGCCCAGCAAACGACCAGCACGTTCACCAGGAAGATCAGCTGACAAAGTCCACCTCCGGCCCGGAGCGCCCTCATTGTTTCTTCTTTTTTCAACACTTGATTACCACAACCACTGCCGCGTCAAATTCCACTGTGTATTATTATCTTCACCTAGCCAACTGAAAACTACCAACCACCACTTCCGAACGTTATCCAACGTTATCAAACTGCGTGATTTTCTGTGATTTCCAGCACCAATCTCTTCTGTTCTTCTGTTTGCCCACTTGGGTTTTTTTTTTTGGCTCTTCTTTTTCTCTGTTGCTTTATCACTTTCCAAAGCACTTCACTCACCACTCACCGTCGTTTAGCCTGGCCGCGTTTTCCCAACGGACATGCACCTCCTCTTCCGTTGTGGTCGTTTGCAAAATCTTTTGTTTTTTTTTCGACACCGTCTCCACCTCCGGCGGATTTAAGCGATTTTGGTCACCACCTAGCACCTGATGTTACTGAGCTTACGAAGGCTGACCGGGCAAATCGAAAAACGAACGAGACACCTTTGACATGAACGTGCTTCCTCTGAGGAGGGAGAATCTTCTTCTTCCCAACACTTTGGAATTTTTTTCTTCCCTTTTTCGTTCGGACAAGAAATTTGCTGCCAAGGGGCGTCCTTGCCTTATAGCGATAGCCCTTGAACCGTGAATCGCATTATAATTCAATTTTCACCATGTAACAAACAACACTGGTTGAGTGGAACTTGCTTCCTCGGTTCTGCTTTGTGTCAAAGGTCAAAAGCTTTGACCGTGGCCACTGGCTTTGAAGACCGTCATGGTCAAATCCGGTTCCACGCTGCTGCAAATCACTTAACCCTCAAAGTACACACACACCGCTGCTTATTGCTTCCTAAGAACCAATCTGGCTGCCAGCACTGCTCCAACTGAGGAGGACTTCCGAATCAGTTTGCTAGAATCGAATGATGAGCCGCTATGGAGGAGCAGGAAGCAGGACGAGGTCAGATGGTGGTTCGCTCCCGGCCAACTGTTGTTTTTATTGCGCCAACTACACTCGGCTCCGGCGCGGTCTTCCACTGTTGCGTCCCCACGGTGCTCTTCTACACACAGCGATTCAAAACGCACAGACACATACACACGCACCGACAGTCCACACAGGATCCAGATTGGGCACTGAGCTGCGTTCCGGAGACAGTTTGGGGAAAAAGCTTTCGTTCCGTCCAAACGTTCGCACTGAACTGAACTGAACGAACGGCGGAGGATTTGTCGGTCGGTCGGTCGCTCGGTCGGTCGTTCGATCGTTGCTGTGGGAGTCCGTTTCATAATCAGACCGGGCCGGATTCGAGCGCGGCGAAGGCACGAAGCTCAAAAGCTGAATGAAATCTGGCTGCGAGTAGGCAAACCACCCCGTTCCGTGCTGGGGACCGACGGGAGGCGGGTTGCCATTCGGTTGGGACATACGAGTCTTTTGTCGCTCTCTGTTTCGACGCTTTTACTGTGGGGGATGAGGTGCATTTGAGAGAAGGTGAGCGATAGAGAGAGAGAGTGAGAGGGATGGGAATCGATGAGAGTGTTGATGATAAGGTTGGTTTTGGAGGGAGAAAACAGGGATGAAGTTGGGATGGTGAATGCAAGTTGGAAAGGGATGGATTCTTTTGGGGTACACGTACCAGTGCTGGGTAAACGTCCTTTTCGTCACATCACTTAAAAAATGCTCTTTAAGAAACACTTTAAAGTGCATATTTATAGAGCGATAGTCGTTGCAAAACTATGAAAATTCGAACTAACACTTCATTTACGTAGAATCTGAGGAGATTCCACATTCTAGCGAAATCCGAACATTTCGACACGGGACTTGGCCAAAAAAGTTGATGTAACGACTGTTCCAGAAAGTATAAGCACACCTTATTTTAACGGTCACTTTGAATATAATGAAATATTTCAACATGTTTTGGCTGCGTCCTTTTGTTTGCACATTTCTGAATGACATAGCATCAAAAAAGTGCTCAGTTTTGTGTTACCTATCAAAATGCACGATCTTACTCCGGAACAACGAAAAAGTATCCTGCGCAAATGGTGCACTGTGAGCGGACTCTTCTTGAGAAAACTGGCCAAGGAAGAGGGTGTAAGTATCGGAGCGGTACGATCTGCGATTCAAAAATATAGAGAACAGTGTACGTTTGAAGATGCGCCGAAGAGTGGTCGGAAATCCGGTCCTGTTAGTCCGGATTTCGTTCGGGATGTTGCGAAAAAATTAGGGACCTCGTCGAGTAACGTCATGCGTGCCAAAGAAAGACTTGGGCTAAAAATATATCGAAAGCAGAAAAACCCAAAAGGAACCCAAAACAGGCCGCGTCCATGAAACCACGGGCCAGCAAACTCTAAGATTCGTTATTGTGAAGAAATTCTGGGTGTATATTGTGAAACTAGATTACAAAACGCTTTCCGGACCACAATTCTATACCGTAAGCGAAGACAAAGACTTCCCCGAAACAGAGAAGTAATTTTTTACCGAAAAATTTGGTAAGAAGGTTATGGTTTGGGAGGCAATATGCGAGTATGGTAAAACATCTAGTCCGTACATCACAACGGAGACGATGAACACTCAGAACTACGTTAAGGAATGTCTCCAGAAGCGATTATTGCCAATAATCAGGCAGCACGAAGGTCAAGTAGTGTTTTAGCCTGATTTGGCGTCATGCCATTACGCAAAGGACACTTTAGAACGGTACAAAAGTCAAAATGTATGTTTCGTACCGAAAGACATGAATCCGCCGAACTGTCCGGAGGCACGACCAATCGAGACTTTTTGGGCTTTAACCAAAGCAAAGCTTCGAACATTCATAAAACCAGCGGACGACATCCAAAAATTTAAAAAAGATTGGCCAAAAGTGGTCAAAATGGTGGCAGAAGCTAATGGGTCATGTTCGAGGAAAGGTTAGGAGTCTTGGCTATGACTAAATATTTTGATTGAACGAGAGTAAAATATCATACAAAACACAATTACATATATGATTTGCCAAATAAAATCATAAACTTAAAAAACATGACTTTTTCGTTATTTTGAAAGTGTGCTTATACTTTCTGGAACAGTCTATATCGCAAAGTTTCGATCAGACGGCCAAACCGACCCCGATTATAAACGTACAAGGTGCAGAACTTTTCAAATTGGGATGAACGCCAAAAGAGTGTTGCCAAAACGCATTTCCGGAAACTCTGGGAAATTTGATAGAGATTTTGGATAAATCTGGACGAATGGAAAGGGGCTGCTTCTCTTTTTTTGTTTTTGTTAATCTTCTTTTAGGCGGGATAGCCTTTCTTGCAGGCATAACCAACGTGACTGATACAGGACAGCTTATCGTCAATCATGACCCGAACATACCTCAAAGACCTCTTGGATTCAATTGTGCAGTTGCCTGCACTGATCGTCGCATGTTGCTCGAAGTTTTGATTATCTACATCCGTGACCTCAGTCTTACCGTGGGCTAGCTCCAGTTTCCTGGAAATCATCCATCTCTCTACAATGCCAATGGAGTGCGAGGCCGTTAGCTCAACCTCTTCAATGTATTCACCACATATCTCCAGGGTAATGTCGTCCGCGAGTCCGACTATCTTCACCCCGTTCGGGAACTCAAGCCGTAGTACCTGATCGTACATCATACTCCATAGCACCGGATCCAGGATCGAACCTTGTGGGACGCTTGCGGTGATCTGAACACTGTGTTGTATACCAGTACGCGATTCTGGAAGTAACAATTCTTGTACATGTACCCAGGAGGCTGAAGGCGTTGGAGAGTCGGCGATAGCGCAACTGGCGCTCTCACGTCGAGGGTGACCACTGCACAGTAGCGTACTCCTCGCCTCTTGCGCTGGATTGCCACTTCAGCCGTCTTGGTGACGGACAGAATGGCATCCAACGTCAACTTCCCTTTACGGAAGCCAAACTGGTTGTTAGTTAGACCGCATATACCCTCTGTGTATTTTGTCAGTTTGTTGAGGATTACCTTATCTAGCACCTTACCCGCTGTATCCAACAGACATATTGGTCCATATGCCGATGGATCACCCGGTGGCTTCCCTGTCTTTGGTAGCAACACTAGGGTCTGAATTTTCCAGGCGACCGGAAAGATGCCCTCGTTCAGACACCTTTATATCGCCACCCTAAACATGTCGGAAATTAGCGAGATAGCCGTCTTGATGCCCAGGTTCGGAATACCATCCGGTCCCAGCGTTTTGTTCACCTTTAGCGACTTTGCTATCGCAATGAGTTCTTCGTTCGTCAACGCCGCCTCGTCACCAGCCCCGTTGTGCCGTTGTCAAAGCCCAGGTTGTCACGGGTGTTTGGCAGAGCCGTCCACCCTTCCGTCGCTATGACAGCGTTAAGGTCTGGGATACTGGAACACTGGTCATGGACCAAATCTACAGCGGTGGGGGGCCATGGACTCAGGTCGTGGTTTGGAAAGAGTCCCCCAACGATCACCAGCAGCAGCTCTGGTAATTTCTCGGTTGGAGCCGCCGTTCCTCTGGATTTGGTCATTACTACCCATCCCTAGTAGCACACTTGTTGCCACTCGGTTGAGATAACAAAAATATGACTTGCTAAGTCATAATCAAGTTACTACAACTAATTATGACCGTAGTGTGCTACTTGGGATAGGTTCGAATTGGCCTTCTGACCCAGGCCCTCAAAGCAGGCTCACATCCTGGTATTTATCTCCCTCTTTAACGCGGCCTTCATTCTCCGTCTTGCACGGAGGCATGTTCTTCGGAGGTCAGCGATTGACTCCGTCCACCAATACACCGGCGATCTTCCATTCCTCGGTTTGACTTCCCTCGGCAAAGTCGCATCGCGCGCTCGTGTAAGTGACATAGCGAGTCGTTCAACGAAACGTTCCTGAGTTTCACGTAAGATTCGTTCCCTCTCAAGCGCCTCTTTAAATGTCTCTACTGGATAGTGGTCTGAGCTGAATTACTGAGCGATGTCGTTCCCAATCTTGGTGAGAGTATCCGGGCCCAGGATGGTGAAATGGCCCTCTTCCAGGTCGGAAATTTGTAGAATGCAGCCGATCTTGTTTCGACGTGCGTTTCCCCAGTTTTCATGTCTTGCATTCAGGTCGCCGGCGATGATGATGATGAACTGCCCATGCCTTCGAGTAAGCTTGATGATATCGTAAATTCGTACCTGTCCCGTTCTTTGCGCTTGCTTGTTTGGGATAACAGGCCGTGAAGATAGAGATAGGGCCAACGGTGGTTTCGACCTTGACACCGATGGCTTGGATGAATTTACGCTGAATGCTCAGAAGCAGCCAGCAGTTCATTTTGTTGCGCAGGGCAACGGCGACTACTTCTCCGGCGGAACTGGTTCGATCAAGTCTGATCAGTCGAAAGTCGGGGAGGAAAACTTTGAGCTCAGGCTTGAGATGCTTCTCAGTTATAATTGCGATATCAATGGATCGTTCGTCGAGAAAGTCGATGAATTCGATATTCTTGCTATTGTGCGAGCAAGCGTTCCGTTTGGTTATTTTGACGGTCCATTGAGAAACGCAATCATGGCTTGAATTTGTTCCGAACGGGTTCTGCAGGATCACTTGATGATGGTGGCCTGAGTCCAGATTGCAACGAGTTCCTCTGTTGTTAGTATCGAATCATCGATCGCGCCAGAGTACGACGGTCCTGGGAGAGAGCTTTGGGACGGCTGGGTTGATGCAGCTGTGAACCGATACTGAACAGAACTGTTTGAGGGCACTTGGGGTCGCGAAGAGCGGGAAAGTTCCCGGTTGTGAGGGCCGCAGGTGGACCAGATCGTCTTCGACGGCCGGATTGATTGTTTGCTGAAGACTTTCTGCGAATTTCTATAAATTCTGCCCGCTTTGGGCATTCTCTGCTGGTTGCTTTGTGTGTCTCACCGCAGTTGGCACACACTGGTCAGCATCCTCGATCTACTCACAGCTATCAGGTCGGTGATGTTTGCCGCAATCGCCGCAGCGCTTCTCCATGTGGCAATTTTCATTGCCATGCCCAAACATCAGGCAGTTCTGGCACTGAGGGACATCGTGGTTGATCGGTTGGTAACGGTCCCACTTAACGGCGATGTGGAACAAGGCTCGAATGTTTTGCAGGTCCTTCACACACGTCGAATACTTCTCGAAGTGGATCTGGTACGGCCGATCCCGATAGTTCCGAGAGACGTCACGCCAACGCATCTTGTTGATTTGCACCAGTTTGAGTCCATTAGATCTCAATTCATCGGCTAGTTCCTCCGCCTTCTTCTCCGGAAGGCCACCCAAAACCACCTTGAATGGTTAGTTCGCTTCGATGTCGGGCGTGAAATATTGCACTGTCATCTGTTTGAGGATTTCCTTGACCGTGTTGTAATGGGATAGCGCCGAGACCATCGCCGAGAAATCACATAATGCGAGAGAATTATGTGCAAAACGCAACAAGATGATAGAGCGAATGAAATAGAATCGGGATAATTTTTAAGAGAGCGAGCGAAAAAAACACCACCGTTCGTGTCGCTTGGTGGAACTAGACTGATTGTACTGCGATAAAGTCAAGATGGTTGGTCGGACGTCAATGAGGTGTATACAGGTGGCGAAGAGAAAGGTGTTTGTCGGTATTAGTAACGAGAAATGTATAAACAATAACGATTCGGGTAGTGACGTAAAACTCCAAAAATAAGCGAATGATAACAAGGCAAGTTTAGTTTTTTTTCCGCAGCCTTTTAGCAACAATCAATATGCAACTAGCGATTTCAAATTGATTCACTATTGTAGAACCCCTTGGACCGCAGTACACCTTGAAGCCAGCACCTTGCTATACATATTTGCGCCTTTGTTTTGGTTTGCTGTGTTATTTTGACAGAACATTTGAGACCGATGCGCTAGTACTGACTGAGCCAAGAAAAAAATCGTATTTGTATGGGACCTACTGGTCTTAGAGTTAGTCTATGCTTTAAGTGCACAAGAAGGCATTTTTGAACCGAAACCTTTTCAAAACTATGCCAAATACCAATAGTAAAAATTCTGCCTGGTGATTTGCTGCTGTTGTGAATCGTTATTTTTGGAGATATACGTCACGCGTGTTTACAAAATTCAGGCTGTGCATCATCTCAGGAACACAATGTCAGTATTTTGCATTACACTAATACCACTTAACCATTGCACAGTGGGCAAAAATGGATCCAAAATCCCATTAATTTAGACGGCGCAGTCCTGAAAAATAGCTTATCTTATGGGAAAAAATGCGGGGAATCCAATGGTGTTAATTTCATTTAGAGTTGACCACAGTAAGTGTCCCATTTTGCCCATTTCTACCCTCTTTTTGGATGCAAACTAGAATTATTACTCAAAATCTAAACTTGATGCTACTATATTGAACCCAAATGCACTGAAAATTTGCAAAACAAGCTGAAGAGCTATAGGGAACAAATTTTACTTTGATTGTATGCCAGGAAGTGGGCCATTTTACCCGATTTTCCCTCACACATGCATAAACTCATATACCATGTGGTTCGGAAGATTGGCGCCAGTAACATTGCTCTCACTTGCACTGTACTTATGTAAAAATGTCGGAAGAATCAAATGGTGATGATTTAATTTAGGGTTGACTCTTAGAAATTGTCCATTTAACCCGATTTCCCTCATACCGGAATAATCTCATAAACCAACTCGAGGATGCGTTTGAGGTGAGCGGGCAACACAGGCAACAAGGCGCGACGTCTTTCAACAGATCCGTAAAAGTTCGACGAAATTCTTGGTATTTCGATTTAATTGGCCAATCATGTGAGGTTGATTAGCAGCTTAGCCGTTTCTTCAAAGCAGCTCGATGCTCAAAAGGTCTAGCAGTTGTACCACAAAATGGAAGATCTCATCATGACAGAACTCAACTATGTGAAACGACTACCTCCATCTCGTAAATAATAAAGCGACCGTAGATAATGCTGACGACAGTTATACAGATTTTAATGGAAGCAAAGCCAATGATACGTTGTAGAGCAAACTTTTGTAGTGGGTTTACATTAGAATGAACTGTTTTTATTTCATAATGTATCTAATGTAAAAATGAAAATCTTTAAAACCGCATTGATTGGTCAGTTTTTCCCAAAAGTGAGGGGAAGTAGGGTAAAATGGACCATTTTCTGAGGTCAGTCGTAAATAAAACCATCATCATTAAATTTTCCGGACATTTTTACATAAGTACTGGGCAAGTGAGAGCAATATTACAAGCGCCAATCTTTACAACAGCATGTATATGAGGTTATTAAATTATGAGGAAAACGGGTAAAATGGACAATTTCCTGAGGTCAACTCTAAACGAAACCATCATCACTCGATTTCCCGGACATTTTTACATAAGTACAGTGCAAGTGCGAGCAATGTTACAAGCGCCGATCTTCAAAACAGCATGATTTAAATGATATTATTAAATTATGAGAGGAATTCGGGTAAAATGGACAATTTACTGTGGTCAACCCTAAACGAAACTATCAACATTCGATTCTCCGGAAATTTTTACGTAAGTACAGTGCAAGTGAGAGCAATATTACTAGTGCCGATCTTCAAAACGGCATGGTATATGAGGTTATTAAATTATGGGGGGAAATCGGGTAAAATGGACAATTTACTGAGGTCAATCCTAAACGAAACCATCACCACTCGATTCTCCGGACATTTTTACATAAGTACAGTGCAAGTGAGAGCAATTTTACTGGCGCCAATCTTCCGAACCACATGGTATATGAGTTTATGCATGTGTGAGAGAAAATCGGGTAAAATGGCCTACTTCCTGGCATACAATCAAAGTAAAATTTGTTTCCTATAGCTCTTCAGCTTGTTTTGCAAATCTACAGTGCATTTGGGTTCAATATAGTAGCACCAAGTGTAGTTTTTGGGTAATAATTCTAGTTTGCATCCAAATGGAGGGGAGAAATGGACAAAATGAGACACTTACTGTAATCAACCCTAAATGAAACCAACACCATTGGATTCCCCGCGTTTTTTCCCATAAGATAAGCTACTTTTCAGGACTCCTACCCTGCGCCGTCTAAATTAATGGGATCATTTTTGCCCACTGTGCATTGTGCCATGTATAACCTCATTGCACACTGGGCCAGAATGAAAATTAGAGGAATAAATTATTTTCCCCAAGAAGATGCAACTTTAGAACAAAACTGTCTTCGGTCAAGTTGCAGCTTATAATTTGGACTTAAATTTGATATCAGTTTCAGTTAGGGTGGTCCTTGAATATATTGAAATAAAAATTCTATCTTTCTACTATCTTCACTGAATGCAGTAGACAAAATTGTTCCTTATTAAATTTAAAGCAACTTTGCTCCAGAAATCATAGTCGTAGGTCTTTTGTATCATAAGTTATGATCATTTTAACGCTTAAGAGTAGGGTGGCCCTGCATTAGAATTTTATTAGGTATGTGTTTTCAGCAAACTTGTAGAACTTGTTTCGACACTACACTTTGATGAAGAAAAAACGTTATTTTAAACATTTGTTCAAAATATATCGTGATTTTAGTCCCAAAATTACGATTTTTTCAAATAACATTATTTTTTATAGGGGGGAAAACGGGGATGCAAATACAATTGCATATGAATGGCAAAGATAAGAGGTCTCTTTTGTATATAAATACTCAGGTGAATTTGGAAGAATTTGAGGTTAAATAGTATTATGAATGTATATCTTTTTTAAAATAAAATTCTTGATTTTTGTTAAATGTTGATGGCAATGGCGAATAAATCACCATATTTCAATGGAAAACTAATATCTGCAATGTGTTCAGTTCTAATCAATGAATTTGCTAATAGTTATTCAGTTTGCTAAGGCTTAATGCATTGGTCGGACATCACCACATGTTTTATAATTGCCGGCACGGTAACTGTGCCGGTAGTGGTGTTGTTTTTCTCATCAATTGTTTTTTGTGAGTTTGCCTGTCGTTGTCACAGTGATGTCACGCTACTCGATAAAAGCTTACATGCAACTATCATGCAACTCATCAAACCATCGTAAGGTGGATTACGGTGAGCTGTTGAGTTGTGTAGTGGAGCAAACGGAAGAAAGCAAATGTTTATTTTGAAAGTTCTAATAAGATTAAAAACAAACTGGTGAAGAAAGAAGTGTTGTGCCTTATTAATTTTATAATATATCAGAAATGGTAGATTTTTAATTATTTTTGTAGAAAATCAAGAAGCAGGTTAAGAGAAACAGAGACTGTACTGCGGCCAGATGGTTTTCCGAAGAATGTTTCGCTAGAAGTCATTGTTGACAAATGCTACCTTCGACCTTTTGACTATTTTGTCTGTTTTGACTATTTTGTCTAGATATATGAATTTAAGTATCCTTCATCAATGTGATGGAATTTTAGTTGCAGCCGGGTTTGGTATGTTACTTAAGAAGACGCAGCATTTGTGACTAGAACAGTAAGCTTTCGTTTGATTCTTACCATGTATTCATCGCGAAAGGACTATCTCAACGTTCTCACTATTGAAAATAAACAAAAACATTTCTTGTTAACTGATCAGTTAGAAGAACTCTTATCAGATTGAAACAAGGTCTACCATATTTAGTCCAAGTTTATTTCAAATTTGGTTCATTTTGGTTCTGTTTTAGTCCCCACTATTATGAGTGAGTGTGTAAGAAAGCAATAAATATATTTCAGAACACGCACACCCTCAACAATATTTGTAACAAAATCTGTGTAGCACACTCATGAATCAAGCTGAATCAGGCTGAACGACACGATACAAAAACAGACAGCGCAACTCATCAAATTTACTCATCAAAGGCAAATGTTGAATATAACACAGCTAGTATAGCTAATCAGAGCGTGGTGCAAACATGATGTAATTTTCGACCAATAGCTTTGTGCGTTTAAACTTTTTTTTTAAAGTACTTTTCAATTAGTTTAAACAAATGTGGTGAATAAAGTGAGCAACAGGGATTCAGCTTTGATGTTTTACCTTTCAAATGAAATACTAATCGTAAAATTTCTGTGGGTCAGTGAGCAGATATTATCGTTCAAAATCTCCAATCCTGTGTAACGCGATGTCCACAGGAATAAGCGAGACGTTAATCCGCATGAATTAACGTTTACTCATGATACTTGAGTGGACAGAGCCAGACAGACGTGATACATTCACCGAACTTCAGTCGGCGATCATTGAACTTGTCCACAGTAGATATTACTAAGTCAGAGGACCTTTGAATTAAATTCATTCCAGTTCGTGCGTTTAGATAAGTCAGCTGACTTTGAATAATTAACCAATTTAGTGTAAGTATCATTAGTCCAGTGCCACACTGTTAATATATTCCATTACATTCGTCAAATAGAATTCACCATTTCGACCGCCAACTGCATACCTGCCTTGGTACCAATCACCCACAGAAAACTATGAATGGTACTTTCTCCTGGAAGCACCCCGTGATCTCTCGTGCCAAAAGCGCCAAATTCCTCCAAAGCAAAAACCAAAATCTTCTCCCGAGTACCAGCTCTCCGATCTGGTGGCTCCACAGAGAACGCTAAAGCCCACACACAAATTTCCCCCCAGAGCGCTGCGTTCACAACCCAAACCGAGTAAATGCGTAGGCGACGACGGTTCCGAACGCTATCACACGACACACCACACGGACGGTCGGCGGCGGCGGCGGTGGCGGCAGTGGCGGCACTTCCTCCAGATCTAGGCTGTGAAATTTCTCAATGATTGCACGCGACTGTCATGCGCACCAACGAGGGCACCGAAAGGCCCTCTCCCTCTCACACTTGGCTACATATTCTCTCTCCGGACACGGCTGTTGAATGCAAGCTCATCAACCACCCACCGGGAAAAATGGGGAACTTTCCCTACGCGAATCCTCATCCCGGCGGAGGAAAATCGGGACAATGGGGATGGATCTGTTTTCAAACTTTGCCCTGCTGCAGGGGTTGGTTGCGGTGGAGGGGACTAAAAGCAGCCACCGAAAACCGGGTATTGAATGAAATTGCATCCGTCGTCATCGGTTACGTGGCAACTGTGAAGTGTTTGTGGAGTGTGGAGAGGAAAATGCGCGCTGTCGATATTGGAAGACAATCGATAGAATATCGGAATGAAATTTCAGCAACCACGTGGGTTGCTGTGATGAATCAGGTGGTTCAGGGTAGCTGTCAAATTGAATCGTATTTGGGAAAACCGAAACCCTCCGCCCGCGGTCATATGCGTGAGATAAATGGGTTTGGAGATTTGAAAGACTGGAATCCGATGATTGTGAAATGTGTTTGTTTTGTTTTTTTTCTGACAAATCTGGTGCCATCTTTCCACGAGGGTGGATTTGAAATTGATTTAATAGTAAAAATCCCTTTATCTCCAAATTGAAAGTTCCACAAAGTCTTTGGGAGAACAGTTGACCAAACTTTGTAATTGTCACCTCATGCATCGAATAGCGACAAAAAAGAAATTATAAACAAAATATAAGCAAAGGTTAGTCGTTCTACTTACATAGAATCATTTGAAATGCCTTAAAATATGTTTCAATGCAGTGCGATTGTTGTAGTTCGATAGTAGTTGAATCTCTAAGGATATTTTTCTTTCCTTAGAACACAAGCTGTTATTTTAAGTTAATTTGTCACACTGGCTGGTGGCAGTTTGAAATTTAATATTTATAATAAATAATAGCATCAATTTTAAACTAGAACTTGGCAATGGACAACATCGTTCCCCCATAATGTAGACTGGTAGGGCAATCTCCAGTCTTCAAAGCATTTCAATTGGTGAAGTAAGGAGCGAGCCTTCATCTCATTGCGGCTGTCCAGTTTCACTCGATTCAGCTTGGTTTGCAGCGCAGTTACTAGGCTGGACATCCGTATTTCAGTGTCGAGGAGGATACACTAGCCAGAAGTCGCCTTTCGCTACATCTAAACTGTTTTTTGGCATGGTTCTGGCTGTTGCACTAATTGCCTACACAGCCTTTTCATAGACATATAATCGTCGTGGCTGTTAAAGACCATTCCATATCAAGCGTTGAGTCGGACAAGGTATGCCGTGTCTCTTCACGTCACTTGTTTAAATGAAATTTCTGGGTTTCTTTTACCGAGCAGTAATACGAAGAGCAAGGTGATAATAGTGTTCGATTCCAAACGGAAGCTCATCACATTTTCCAAGTGCTGTAGTGGTAGAGAACAACATAAAATGAGCAACAGAGAGTGAAGGACATTTACAGAGCCGTCTGAAGTTCATTTTTTTCGTACGTTCTTATTTGTTTTCTTCAAACGCTAAAAGTGATTCGCGTTGGCGGGAACATTTATCAGAATCCGAACATCGATTAAACGGTGTCCGTTCAGTGCATTGCCTCACTATAGTGCCATGGCCTTAAGAATATTGCTGTGTTTTTATAAAATTGAACTATTTTGTTTTGTGACATATGGGGATTATTTTTTTCAATTATTGTACAGGTTTGGGCCGAAGGGACTCAGATTGTTACGAAACTTTGTCCACGCGAAGAGTTCATGGACATATAAAAAAACAACATTAAACAATCTTAAAACAATATGGCAAACGCCAATTGAAGTTTTACGATTTTCCCAAACATCACTGAGATAATGCTGAACGTAGGACTGATTGAGGCAAATAATCCGCTGTAGGTTATGTTGTCCCTACCATTGCTAACGATATCGTTGTCTACTTCGAACACCAAAAAAGCACCAGCAAGCTCCGAAACTTCAATACACCCGTGAAAGCCATCTAATTGCAAATCACTTCACGATATTTTGCCTCCAGCAGAGCTAGAAATTCATTTAAAAAAAAAACACGATTTCCATGCTCCGACAGAAAATTTCGAGTCCGCACTTAACAGTGCTCCCAGTTTTTTTTTCCTGAAAAGGTCAGTCAATTAAAAAAGTGGCTGTACTAGTGAAAACAAGTAAATAATCATTGAAAATCGTTTCTCCCAATACCAATTTATTTTTGCCCTCAAATTTTCGACTAAAAAAATTATCTGTATCGGCCTTACATAGCGCCAAAATTGTTTTTTTAGATCACTCACTCCTTCAAAATTCCTATTGTACGTTGTATGAGTCGCAGCGACGAAAGGTGAAAGATTTAGTTTCATATTTGATTGACAGGACTGTGTATAACTTCAATTAGAATTCACCAATTTTGCAAAATCTTTGCCAACCGCCTGATCACGTACACACTCCAAAAATGTCATGTAAATGTCTGTCCCCCGAGACTGACACATGCAAGCGTCCTATGGCACATAAGAATGAGTTGAAAGAGAGGAGAAAATAGATTCAATCAAACACATTTTTCGTCGAATTGCGTATGTGTCAGTTTCAGGAGAGATAATTTACACGAGAACTTTCTCTACGTCCCCGAACTTTTTACAAACATGAATTACGCATCGAGTAAAATTCATAAATTCTTAGTGTGTATTAAACACTGAAACTTGCATATATGTCAAAAGATCAATAATATTAGAGGAATTGAAAGCTATCATATCTTTAACTTATCTACCTTTATCGATAAGAAAAGAGTATCAAATTACGCATTTTGAATGTTGAACACTTTATTTGACTTACAGAATAACAATATCGAAAACCATTTTTATTCCATTTAGTCAGTATTTAAAAATTTCTGTGTAACAGCTGAATAATACAAACTTTTAGTGATTTTGTTTAGAGGAAATGTGATAAACGGAAAAAAAAAAACGTCAAGCTTATGTATTTCTAACAAAAATTTTATAATATAATAAACAGTTTAACAGTTTTAATCGGGGGCACTTAATCAACAAGTGGTTCCATCGACACAATCTCCACAAGAGAGCTATGAAACTCGATAGGGTCAACGTAGATTGTCACGGCCTTCAATCGTTTACCTGGGGAGCTGTGCGCTGCTTAAATGGATTGTGCTCATTTAAATTTGTTGGTAGTTATGCCGATTCGAGCTGCAATGTTTGGAAGGAGTTGGGCAATGTGCCGCTTCAAACTAATGTTGCATTCCGGGACGTCCCTCAACCTTGCACTTGAACACTTTTTCATGTTCATCAAACGTAAAAACAAAAACGTAACTTGATGCTTGCCATTGTTTTCCTAGTAGATAATACCACAATCCAAGACAAATGAACTCAAGAAATAATAAATGGATCAAAAAAAAATTCAAAAAAAATTGGTAATCATGATTTACTGACGAATTAAAAATATACACTAAGAACCAAATATGTGTAAAAGAAGCCAAGGCTCTAAAATAAAAAAAACTAATTTCGTTTAGTTTTATCGAATATACAACCGTATGGAAATCTAATGTAAATGCAAAGAAAATCTACAAGATTTCATAACAGAATAATCAATATTTTAATATAACAATTATGATTATTATAATCAGAGTTTGAACTGATTTCCACGCACGACTTAAACACACTTTCTTCTTCATTACCATTTCAAGCTTATTGCTTTCACAATTCGTTTATTCTTTGCTCTAAATTAAGTGGTCTAAATGTACTCCTACAGTTATTAATTGAGAACTTTCAGTGTCAGGTACAATTTTTGCATTAATATGAATGTGTGGCAAGTACAATCATACCCTTCTGCCTAGGGAGTCGAGAAATTTTCCTTAACGAAAAATCAAACCCAGACACCTCCAGCATGGTGTTGCTTTGAAGCTGTCCCAAGTAGCACACTACGGTCATAATTAGTTGTAGTTACTTGATTATGACTAAGCAAGTCATATTCATGTTATTTCAACCAAATGGCAACAAGTGTGCTACTAGGGGTGCTTTACCAAATGAGCTAAGGGAAGACACAAAAGTAATTTATCTCCATTGATTACTTAACGTTTGCTCTACAAGTGAGCAGAATAAACCACAAATCACACACATCTACAGGGTGTTTCGATCAAAATTTGGTCGACCTAAACTTAACGCATTTTCTTTCATCGTGAATCAAAAATTTTTGAACGCCCCTCATTTTGAAGATGTGTGCGTGTAGCATCATGCCTCTATTTTGATTTTGAGATAAGCACTTCAGTTATCAAAATGTCGTCGAAGGAAAAAAAGCAACGCATCCAAATTTTTTACGTGTATGGCGAAAATCCAAACAACTCTCACACCAAGTTGGCGAAATTGTTGAATGTGGCTAAATCAACTGTTATCAACGCATTGAAAGTGTTCGGTGAACGTTTGTCGACAGCTAGGAAAGCTGGATCGGGGGGAAATCGAAAGCCGAAGGCCCCCGCGACGACAAAAAGAGTTGCCCGCTGTTTCGAACGGAATTCCAACCTCTCCGTCCGAGATGTCGCAGATAAAGCTAAAAAACGAGCTGGGCTGTCGACATACAAGAAAGTGGTGACTCCAAACCGTGACAAAACACGTCGGCCAAAGCAAGAACGTTTGTACACGACGATGCTGACGAAGTTTGATTGCGTGGTACAGGACGATGAAACTTACGTCAAGGCAGACTTTAAACAGCTTCCTGTACAGGAATTTTATACGGCAACCGGACGGGGAAAAGTGGCAGATATTTTCAAGCACATTAAACTGTCAAAGTTCGCGAAGAAATATCTGGTGTGGCAAGCCATCTGTACCTGTGGCTTGAAGAACAACGTTTACATTGCGACCGGAACCGTCAACGAGGAAATTTATCTGAGCGAGTGCCTACATAAACGTCTACTGCCATTCCTGAAGCGACACAATTGTTCCGTTCTATTTTGGCCGGATATGGCATCTTGCCATTACGGAAGAAAGGGCCATGAAGTGGTATGCTGTCAACAACGTTCAAGTGGTGCCCAAGGACAAGAACCCTCCCAACACGCCAGAGCTCCACCCAATCGAACAATATTGAGCCATCGTCAAGCGGAACCTCATGAAAACTCAGAGAGCTGTTGTGAGCGAGAAACAGTTCAAGGCAAACTGGCGTTCTGTGGTGAATAAAGTGGACAAGGAGACTGTACAAAATCTTATGACAGGTTTTAAACAAAATACTTGGCAATTACCACTGAATATCGTATTTTGACCGTATACGATTTGCATTTTTTCTTCACAAAAAGTCATCGAAAATTTAAAATTTGATATGTTTTGAGAATCGAGAGACTGCCTCAGCTTAAATATAAATGTTGCAAGAGCATTTTTTTGAAATTTCTCAGACTTTAACAAACAATGTTGCACAAGAAAGTGTGTCGATCCGACTGCACCAGAAAAAGTCATGACCGTTGAAATGCTGTATATTTTAGCAAAAAACAGCATAGTACAGTAAATCCCTCGACATGCGCGGATTCCCTTCTTTTTTTTTTTTTTTTGTTGGGGCGTAGAATCACTGCGTCCACTGAGTTGAACTTTTGTGATATACCCCTGTTTACTATACTAATTCGCATCTTAAAGCTAGATCACCATTTGTCAAGTGACCAGCCTAAGACGCGTCTCCCAGTCAGGCAAAATTGAGTTTATAAAACCCACCACCTTCCAGGATTTGCAGTCCAAATTTCTTCAGGTTGCATATAGCCACTGTACAGAAATTTAAGTCTGCTCTTGTACACAGCATCACAACTGCAAAGCAGATGTTCCGAGGTTTCACGTTCCATGTTACAGAAACGACAGATATCATTCTGAACCTGGCCAATGTTTTTTCAAATGATATCTACTCGGGCAATGTCCGGTTACTAGCCCAGTATAGGTACAAAGAACTCTCTTATTGAGCTCCAGAAGCTTTTTACTAATTGTAAAATTTGGAATTATAAACCTTTTCGCTTGAGAACACTTTGTGGTGACTAACCAATTGGTCATCACCCTTTGCTCTTCCCAAGATTTTAATTCCATTTTTATGGCACAGTATGATATAACGCAGAATGGTTCTGGGCCAATAAACTGTGCATTTGAACCTTGTTTAGCAAGCTCGTCTCGCCCTTTCATTGCCTTCAATGCCACAGCGTCCCGGAACCCAGAATAAATTTACCGAGTTCTCTTGGCACACCTTTCGCAATGAAAGAATGCATTCCCAGACAAGTTTGGATGTACATTTATAATTACTTAACGCTTTGAGTGCCGCTTGGCTGTCTGTAAAAATACAAATATTTGCATATCTATATTTTCTCTTCAGACAAACGTTAACACATTTTATTATAGCAAAGATCTCCGCTTGGAAAACCGTTGGATAGTTTCCCATCGCCACTGACATTTCTACCCCAGGCCGAAGATTCCTGCTCCTGTTTTTGTTCCAATTTTTGAGCCATCTGTGAAGAATTTTATGGAGCCATGACGAACAGTGGGACCTCCGACTTCCCAATCTATACGTGACGTTTCATATATGTTGTAAGGGATGTCATGGTTTTCCACAGGTTTCATCCAGTCTCCATTCATGTACATCACTGGCCCATTTTGAAAGCTTTGTAGAAATGCTCAGGTGACCGACTAAGTCACCAGACATGAAAGTTTTCAACCGTTTAAGTCTAGCATACTCTTTTCCGTTTAGTTGCACGTATTCGTGCAAAGGCAGCAGATTTAGAATTGCATTCAACGCATTTGATGGAGTGCTGCGCATCGCTCCCGTTATAGCAATGGATACTAGCTGTTGAAGTTTTGTAAGCTTTTTCTGTGCAGTAGCCTCTTTTGTTTTTGGCCACCACACAAGAGAAGCATACGATACTTTAGGACGTATTATGGATGTATAAATCCACATTATCATTTTTGGTCTTAGACCCCATTTTCTGCCAAATGTTTTTGAGCAAATCCAGAAAGCACTGGTTGCCTTACTGATCACACACTCAAGGTGAGCATTCCAGTTCAGTTTGGCATCCAGTATCACTCCTAAGTATTTAACCTGTTCACTAAGATGGATCTTTAATCCTCCTAGCTGGAACGCTTTAGACTAAACTTCCTTTTCCTAGTGAAAGGTACAATTACTACTTTTGCTGGATTAATGCTAAGGCCCTCCTTGATACACCAAGACTGGGTAAATTTTAGGGCCCATTGCATTCTTTCTGAAATGATGTTGTCAAATTTTCCTCACTATAATGACTATATCGTCTGCAAAACCTACAACCTCGAAACCTTTTTCCTCTAAGCTTCTTAGAAGCTCGTCTACAACTAAGGACCACATAGTGGTGAGAGGACTCCTCCTTGGGGACAACCTTCGTTGCCCGTATTGTAATAGACGAACTTCCCAGCTCTGAAGTGATTTCTCTTTTGCGAGCATGGTATGAACCCAGTTAATTATGTTCATGTCAAAGTTCCTTTTCTTCATGGCACGAGCCATTGATGAATAGGAAGCGTTGTCGAAAGCTCCTTCAATATCTAAGAAAGAACAAAGTGCTATTTCTTTTACCGATAGAGCATTTTCTACCTTTGAAACGTGAAGTTTACAATGTTCGTTGCACGTTTCCCAAATATTTTAATATTATTTTCGCATTTCGAAGATGAATTCAAGGAGACTTGATTTGTTATCGACAGATACTGTTTCGTAGGTTTTTAAGGAGATTCATAAGTATGGGGCACGTTTTACTTATTAAAACCCATAGTAATGCGGCAGAACAAATTACATAAAAATAAAAAAGTGCAATGGTGATAAGATTAAGAGTCCACTACCACATTCATATTCCAGACACCCCTGGAGAAGTATAAGAATGGTCAGCTCTTGCCTTAGGTGGAGAAATTCAGGTTTGTCTTTATATTTAGTGACTGTAGAGTAGATTTTATTTTTTCTGTAGTAGGGTAAGGGGATGTAATGTCCCTTGCGCAGAACTGGCTGGCTTGACGTGCCGCAAGGGCTCAGTAGGGATTGTCTGTCAAGACCCGAAGCTAAGAGTCAGTGCCATTGTGGTTACATCACACTTATTAGTTTTTCTACTGTAGTTTTCTACACATTTTTCAGTATTTCAGCATGGGGAAGCTGGTTGGCGTAGCATGGGCAACGTTGCCAACTTGACAATAGGAAAGTGAGTGGCTACGACTGAAGATCGTGTTCAAGCAGGATGTATTTTCCATTCTCGTTTAATCAATAATTTCAGCCCGCCTTGTGAAATCTTTGCATTTCAGGGCACAGTGCAGCATGACAATTTAAAGCTTGTAATACTCAATTTGTTTCTCAGCATTTCAGCATAACATTTTCATTAAAATTCTATTTCTGAACTACAACTACTACTCCATAGAAGACTGACATGTGATAGTAGCAGTATTAATTGTTTTTATATATATGTGATTAGTGATATTACATTTATTTCAGAAATCATTGAACCGGGCTCTTCAATCACTAAAACTACTTTTTTCGACCTATATAATAGTCTGTTAATTCTCAAAATAATAAAACAAATCAAATATCATTTTGTTGAAATTTTATCTTTGTTGAGAGGACATATCTACTCGGCATTTCAGGTTGTCCAGGGCTATTCAGATATTAATACATATCCAAATTTTATTTAGCAGCAATAATCCAGTGGCTTTCAGTTACATTTTGTAAATGCATATATTATATTCTATTACGTACATTATATACACATATTCCAAAGGGTAAGGGGGGAATACATGGTGCCAGACGATGTAGACAGGATAAGGGATTCGTGGTTATCTGGCCCAAGTCATGGATGACAATTATGCCTTCCTTGATGGAAATCGTCAGATCAAGATCTGCGAAGGTTAATTATCTTCCGGCATCAGCAGTTCCTGAAGAGAGAGGAGGGTAAACAGTTCACCCGGTTCCAGATCCATTTTCTACTATACTACTTGAAAGTAGTAAGGTTAAGGAAGGAGGTAATTCACCTTCTTTGGTCTCCCATTTTGCAAACGAGAGCGAAAATCGCTTTATATTAGTCACTGATCTTTCAAGTTGCTAGAAACATAAACATGGAAGAAAAATAGTAAAGCATTCGTAGTTTTCAACTTCAAAGTGATACACATGTATCTAGAATTTCTTGATTTCAACATCGTTGAGAGTTCGTAGACAATTTTATGAGCTACCAAACTTTTTTTCAGTTTGGTTCACCACCAGACACTTTTCATTGATTGAGAATTCTCGCTCCATCCTTGCATTTTCGTGTGAAAATGTTGTCAAATTTGTTCATTCGAGTGAGAAACAGCAGCGCTGAGATAGTCTTTATCTACACAACTCCAGAAGCCTTTAAGCTTCCTCCTTGATGCGAGTTATAACATCAAGATTAATATAGATGACGTAACGCGTTAAGGACATACGGGATCAAGTCCCTATCACTTCGAAGTGTTCTGAGCAAAAACCTCAAATATTATTACACTCAGCGAAATAAACTTATTCATATTCATAAGATTACATTATGATTATTTGCTTTAAGGAATCAGTATGAATTTCATAAATTTATCTTGTTGAAAAAATAAAAATATGGAGCAACGTGGATTCGAACCTTGAACGATGAGGTTGTAGGTCCAGTGACTTGCCCACTAGTATATATCAAAACTTGTAATGAGGAAAGCTTAAAGGCGTACAAGAACAACGTCGGGTAAAACCAAATTCATTCATATGCCTTATGAAACTCCAAAACATCGTTCATAACTTGAACCTTATGAAATTCATAAGATTATTTGGTTCTGTGTAGGATTTCAGGCGTGAATTTTCAAAGAATCGATTGCTCTACTGGAGCATCCATTGGTTATTATTTGTTTTGTTTTGGGTCAAGGACTGGCTCCCGTTTCACTTAGAGGGTATGTTTGTGGAGATTTGTTGAGTAGCTACTTCAGAAAACCACAGTAAACAGATCGACAGTATATGACGGATTTTTTTAATCGAGTTTTCTTGCTTTCTTGATTGCCAATTTAGAGACAAACCAAATTTCCATGAATCCTAGAGGGTTTGAGCTGTTGAGTGGAATACCTGTAACTAGAAATTAGAAGAAAAATTAGTATTTTCCATTTAATTCCAACTACCTTTGCTTATCTTCGACAGATACGCGTATTTCGTCTACAATGTGCAGACTTCTTCAGTGTCTCGTATTACTACTCCTGGCAAGTCGAGTTATTGTGGCTTATGTTTCAAATTGAGCTTTCATTCGCTAAGAAACGTCGATTCCAATGTCAGCCTACACACTTAGATTTTTTTACAGAAATCTGTAAAGTTTTACCGAGTTCTCAACAGCTGAACGTTCGGTAATCCGATTTAACGAATTTCGCTAAAATGTTACCGAAATCCGGTAATTTTTTTACAGATAACTGTAAAACGGTAAAATTTTACCGAAATCCGTTAAATCGAATTACGAACGTTCAGCTGTTGAGAATTCGGTAAAATTTTACAGATTTCTGTAAAATAATCTGAGTGTGTACAAAAGCAGATTCACCCATTTCGCAAATTTCTCCGGATTTAGTCTATTTAACAGGGGTTGAACAATGCACAGGTCATTTTTGAAAAGCACTCGTTTAACAAAAATATCTGATGTATTAGTTGTCTTTGTTATTGCTGTAAGCTGACTGGCACAATAGGTTTCTGTGCACTGCAGTGACAAATATTTCTCAATTATGCAAATGGATTGAGACTTTATAGTATTTCAATAAAACGACAGCAATATTCCTACCCTTAAAATTGCAGTTAGACATACAATAGTGATGCTTCAGTCAAAAAGATTATCTATGAAGTTCAAGCCAAGTAAAATAAAAACAGTAAGTAATGTGCGAAACCTCACCTGTCCTGTGACAGGTTGTAGTCAGATTTTCTAAACGTTACGTTTTTTAACAGGCTGAACAAAGTCAGCAGAAAACGATTCACATACAAAGCCAAACACTGTTGAATTCCATTAATGAGATCGTTGGACCGAGTAGATGACAAAAACGCTACTCGAATCGTTTGAAAAAGGTGTGAGTATGGTTCCTTCTATATGACAAAAATTTAATTTTGAAATTCCCGACTTTTTCCCGCATATTTCCCGATGATTTTGGATTCCCGCATTTCCCAATTTTCCCGAGTCTGTGACCACTCTGTACGTACTACCAAATGTCTTATCAAACTTATCTTAGCAAGTGTATAACTAGTTGAATCTCGCTTACAGCTTAAAAACTTTATGGGTTATAATAAAAAATCTAATCGATCATTGCATGAGTGTTAAGGAATACATACCCTTTTTATCTGTCGTATAACAAATCTTATTTCTGTTCAGTCTCAATTCAGTATAAATACGAGTAGAATAAGAGAGAAATGAAACAATGCATTGCAATGTAACGATAAAAAAAATCTTCAAAACCAAGCAGACTTAATTTAACTCTGCACCCAATACATCAACCACCTTCGACAGCAGCGATTCATTTGCGTTCAGCAACATAAGAGCCTTATTAGTTTTACTACTATTTGGCTGACCATCCCAACTATCACTTTGAAAACTACGGTTATCTTTTCCCAAGCCCAACCGCCCAGCCACATCGGGATATAAAGAAATGCGGTATTTAATCGCATCACTAGGTTCCACTTGCTCAGCGGGAGTAATAAAAAAAATCGCACCGCTAAGCTGCTGTTTCAAACAATACCGTTCTTCATTGTGACGAACGACTTTCCTGGTTCGCGTCGAAGAGAACAACTTTCCTGGTTCGAATCGAAGAACTAAATGCGTTGGATCTTCATTCTTCATGAAGATCAACGCATGTGAAGAAGAGTGACAAAACCGAAGAACACTCAGGTCAATCAAACCACTCTGCTAGTCACGATGTGAGCGAGTCAGAGCCGAAGAGCATTAAGAACGAAGTTTCCCGTTTTGCTTGGCCACTCATATTCTTCTCAGCCGGGCTACTCACGGCAGTGAGCTGTTACGTTGGTATGCACTTCATTAGTAAGGATTGGTTGTATATCGATGTTACGAAGATCATCGCACACGATGAGTGAATAAGGGGAAAACGATGCGAATATCAGCAAGCCTGCCTGACAATAAACATTTGATAAAAAGGAAGCTTAGCTGAATGTTTCTCCTGTATTCTGTATTGTACTGAACTCGAAAACGAAAAATAATTTTACTAATTAATAAAATCTTTGATCGACTCACACACATTGCTGTTTGACCAAATTTTGATCGGAACACCCTTTTTCAAATTTCTGTAGGATGTCTTAAAACCGTGGATGTCTGCTCATTGTAGACGAATTACTCGTATCTGTCAAGATAAGCAATAAAGGTAGTTGGAATGAAATGGCAAATACTAATCTTTCTTATCATTTCTAGTTACAGAGTTCATTTTTTTCTTTCTTTAAAATAAGCAAACTACAAGAAAACCCCGATGCCCAACAATCAGTCAATATATTATCTTCAATTCAGACACCAGCGCTAAATTGTCACAATAAAAATGCCCTAAACGTTGTTGTTTTGGAAAGTTTATTTATGATAACTCACAGCGTTGGAACTGCTAAAAAACGACTTCGGTATTCCAACATGATACACCAATTGATCACAGATTACACTGGTCGACAGAGATTTTGGGACCCACGGCTCCATGCCAGTTTCCGTTAGCTTGGGTCACAAAACCACTGAATATCGTATCTTTTCGAATGGTGTACACATTAGATCAGAATTTTTTTGCTACATGTTTATGTGAACATTTTGTAATATCTGTATTTTGATGTCTAGATTATGTATAAATTCTAATAATCGTGGTCTTCCAAACAGTCGAATTCAAAGTTCAGAATAATTTCACTGCGTGGCACTGGTCTGCGTGTGAACTATGTAATGGATATTTATCGCTGGGCCTGCAGACTCGTCGGAAGCAGAAGCAGCCGAAACAAAGCACCAAAAGGCTAAATCTGTGCAACCGAGGACTCGAAAACTGTACGACAAACTTCTGGCCAACAAATCGGGCTGTGTTATCAAGGACGATGAAACCTACTTAAAACTAGAACATAAAACTCTGCCGGGAGCAGAGTCTGCTTCGAGCATCGGCGGAGAACGATCGCATAATCTATTGTTTAAGTTATCTATTGTTCGGTGGCGAGAGTGATCGAGTGACCAAAGAATGAATAAAAAGTAAAACTGCTACCCTGGTGGTAATGATGGTGCTGTGGGTGAAGATCATAATCGATTGGATAGTTGTGTGACGACCCCTCGGTCGGCGCGTCTCACCAAGGTGAGAACGATGAGCACGTTCACACATCATCGACAACCTGTCATTTGAGCAAGACCGGTTCTCGGTCGTATTTCGACTCTCCAATACATTGTCGTCGAAGTGGAAAGAAAGCAACAACTAAAGAAACCCCGACACCAATTATTTCTGGTGCGAACAATTGAAGTGCAGTGTGAATTATTTCTTTGAAATTTGCTAAAACAATAGTTAGAAGATCGTGAAAAAACTTTCATTTGTGATTAGCTGAAGTAAGTTTCTCTTCAATTTATTTAGTGGAGTAATTGTTGAATTCCAATTGAAACTAGTGATTAAAAAACGTATATTTTCTTAAAGTAACCTTACAGAGATAAACAGATAAAACATCCTTTTACGATTCAACCGACTGAATCGGAATAGCCAGTTTAATTTCGCTAATAGAGAGACATTGCAGCCAAGCCGTAAATATAAACCTGAAACGAGAAAAGATAAAATTTAAACGAGTATCTATATATAAATTACAGGGAGTCCATTGATATACAATTCTATTAGCAGAAAAAGAAGAATAGCGAGGAGATAAAATATAAAACGTAAGTTCATAAAATGTTAAAGAACCCTTGTAACCATGTTATAATTAACCTCCGTCTGCTGATTGCAGGAAATTTTTAATTTTGTTACTCGCCGGTATATATATTGGCAATTCGGAATCCAAACTTGCTCTTCTTCTTGTTGTTGGCCCAAAGTCAATAATTTAAAAAATTCGTTTATCATGCAACTGAGAGATCCGGACATTACTGGATGCCACGACGAAATGGAAAGCAAAAGGGAGATGCTTTTTCTATCGATTCCACCGATTCTCGTCAGAATCAGCACTGCAATATATGCAACGATTCGGACAACAGTCGCATGGTCCAGTGTAACAAGTGCGACGACTGGTTCCACTTCGCATGCGTGGGTGTCACCGCGGAGGTTGAACACCACGATTTTCATTGTTTGTCTTGTAAAGCAGCTCAAGGAGAACTTCGAAGAAAGCGTAAGCCATCGACAAAAGCCTCGTCAAATGCCGCTACTGTAAGTACGAATGTTAATGTTCAGGGAACCACTCCGCAACCCGCACAATCGATCTAATCAGAGGAGCTCTCCAATGTAGCATTGCTGGACGCATCCGTGTATCTCGTTAGGCCAACCGCGAGTAGTAATAACAATTCATCGATTAATCACACTATTCCAACCACACAACTAGCCTTCGCAAGTCATGATCTACCTGCCACGTACGCCCCCACAGTTAGTCACGTTTCATTCGAACCATTAAGTGCCGCCATTCAATCAAATGAAACGGTACTGCCAAGATCGTTTGAACAGTTGACCCATGTCTCAAAACCATGTCAATGATTACCCTTCGCGAAGCCAGTAGCCACTCTGTCAAAGCCCTCAGGTACGATTCTACCGCCGAATACATGCGCGTCAAATTATTATCCGGGAGTGTTTGCACAAGCTCAGTGTTTCACAGTACCTGCTAGAGATAATCAAATGATTCCATCCCTGCAGTACAGCACGCCTCTATCGTCAAAAAACATGCCAGTCACCAGTCTAGCTGAAAGGACAACTAAGAACACGTCACCTGCATTGATAGGAAATTATCCCTCTGACAACAAGAAGCAAGGTCGGGGGGAAGTTGCCAGTCATCGCTCAGGAGCAAGTTCCAGAATTTCCAGGAAGGAGAAAAGGCTGCAATTGGAGTTGGAAATCCTCGACGAAGAAAGAAAGCTGCTGGAAGAAGAACAAGCACAGAAACGAGAGTATCTTCAGAAAAAAAAACACAAACTTTTGAGGGAGATAGCAATAGATTCATCAGAGGAAGACGATGGTGAAGGATACGAAGAAGAGGATCAAGTTTTGAATAGCAAAGTAAACCAGTGGATTCAAGGAATACCCCCAGCCGATCAATACCGGTCACATGAAGCCCAGCTACGCCCGCGGTATGACAAAACGTTACACCAACCAACAGCACATCCACCTCAGTTGCTACCTCCTCCCATAGTGCAACAACATCAACTGCCGTTTCAACCCACTGCGTCGCAGAATCACCCGCCACCTCAATTCACGATGCATCAAACTCAATATCCCAACCAGCCAGTTCCTGAATTGGCACAACTGAGGATAGGTGAACATACACAGCTTCTTTCGCGAATTGAGAACACGAGAGCAAATGATGGTGGTTTCATCCCAGCCCAGCGTTCAACCCCTAGGCAAACAGCATTGGTGGAAGATGATGGAAACAACTTGTCCCGAAGTCGAGTAGCTGCTCGCCAAGCGGTATCTCGAGAACTACCGTCGTTCAGTGGTACCCCCGAGGAGTGGCCATTGTTTTATTCAACTTACATCACTACGACCAACATGTGGCTACACTCCAGAGGAAAACCTGGTACGTCTGCAAAACTGCTTGAAGGGGAAGGCATACGAGACAGTCAAGTGCAGATTAATGCATCCGACAAACGTGTCGGGAATTATTTCTACTTTAAAGATTCTGTACGGGAATCCCGATGTGATCGTTCACAATCTTATTGCGAAAAGCAAATCCACTCCACCTCCGAAATTCGATAGGTTGGACACAGTTATTGGGTTTTCTTTGGCAGTCCAAAACTTATGCGCAACGATAGAAGCCTGTCAGCTGCACGAATACACATACAACGTTGTGCTTCTGCGTGAGCTCGTCGATAAACTTCCTTCATCGATCAAAGTCGACTGGGCAAAATATCGGCGAAATATACCATGCGTAAACCTTGCTACCATCTCGACATGGTTATACGATTTTGCGGAGACAGTGTGTCCCATTGTTTCGTTACCAAGTGTTGAATCAAAGGCACCCCGTGGAAAAAAGGATCCAGCCTACCTCAACACACACACACAGAAGAAGCGGAGGAGAGCCAGATGACGAGCACAAATAAGGCCCTCAAGTTGGCACCATTAAATCCGCCACCGAAAAGCTGTGTGGTGTGTAAAAGTAGCTGTTCTAGCGTAGACAAGTGCGCGCGGTTTGCAGAACTTGGATACAATTCTCGATGGGCGACTGTAAAGGAATTTGGGCTGTGCAGGAAATGCCTAAAGAAGCCAGGCGTCGTGCAAATCTCAACAAGTTTGTGGGAAGAACGGTTGTCAATTTAAACATCATCAACTTCTCCACAATAATCAACGAGACAACGCCACGTCCACAATTGCGCCACGTAACGCCAAATTAACCGTTACAAATGTAATTAAAGTGTTTGGGGAACGTTTGTCGACAGCCAGGAAGTCTGGATCGGGGGGAAATCGAAAACCGGAAGCCGCTGAGACGACAAAGAGAGTTGCCGGTAGTTTCAAGCGAAACCCTAACCTATCTCTCCGAGATGCCGCAAATAAGCTGGGTGTATCGTCTACAACCGTGCATCGAGCCAAAAATCGAGCCGGACTATCGACTTACAAGAAGGTAGTGGCTCCAAATCGCGATGATAAACAAAATACGACGGCCAAGCGCGATCCCGGAGGCTGTACACGACGATGCTGACGAAGTTTGACTGCGTGGTAATGGACGACGAAACCTACGTCAAAGCCGACTACAAGCAGCTTCCGGGACAGGAGTTTTATACGGCAAAAGGAAGGGGAAAGGTAGCAGATATTTTCAAGCACACGAAACTGTCAACGTTCGCAAAGAAATATCTGGTTTGGCAAGCCATCTGTACCTGTGGCTTGAAAAGCAGCATTTTCATAGCTTCCGGGACTGTCAACCAAGAAATTTACGTGAAAGAGTGTTTGAATAAACGTCTGCTGCCTTTCCTGAAGAAACACGGTTGTTCCGTACTGTTTTGGCCGGATTTGGCATCTTGCCATTACGGTAAAAGGCCATGGAGTGGTACGCCGCCAACAACGTGCAGGTGGTTCCCGAGCGACAAGAACCCTCCCAACACGCCAGAGCTCCGCCCAATTGAGAAATACTGGGCTATTGTCAAGCGGAACCTAAAGAAGACCAAAAACTGCTAAGGACGAGCAGCAGTTCAAGGCAAACTGGCTATCTGCGGCGAAGAAGGTGGACAAGGTGGCTGTACAAAATCTGATGGCAGGGGTCAAGCGTAAGGCCCGGCAATTCGGATTTGGAAAAGCGGAAGCCTAACTGAATATTTTCCTGAATTTTATACTAATTGAACTTGAAAAAGAAATTTAATTTGATTTTTTAAATAAACGATTTCACCGGTTTACACGCGTTTTCCCTTGACCAAATTTTGACCGTATCACCCTTTACACCGACAGGTGCTGAGCGGAATACAACAGAACGAAAAGTCAATACCCATCTTAAATCGACAAATAAGATGCTCTTTCGAGCCGTGCCTGTTATTCTATATGGACCCGAGAGAACCGTGAAGACCCATGCATTCTTGGATGACGGATCATTACTTACGCTGATGGATGCCACCCTCGCTTTTGGGCTGAATCTTAGTGGAAAATTGGAACCGCTATGTTTACGATGGACAAGCAACAAAAGTCGCATGGAGAACGATTCGCTGCGGATAAACGTTGAGATTTCCGGTACAGGAGAGAATCACAAGAAATACCGCCTCCAAGAGGTACATACAGTCTCCAATCTCGATCTATTTCACCAGTCCGTCAACATGAAAGAGCTAGCTGACCAGTATCCATACTTGCGAGGTATTCCGGTTGAATCGTATCAAGATGCTCAGCCCCGCATTCTCATCGGTATCGATAATGCAAACTTGACGCTACCGTTGAAAGGAAGGGAAGGAAATTCATCTCAGCCCATCGTAACGAAAACAGGATTGGGCTGGATCATACACGGTGGTACAGAACCAAGTGCAGAGCTCGTTGGGTATCACAGCCTTCAGAAGTGTCCTTGTGCGGAGACGAACGACGCAGCCCTCCAGAATGCGGTGAGCGACTATTTCTCGATCGACAGCTTAGGAATTGCCAAACCTAAACACTCTCTTGTATCAACCGCCGACCAACGGGCTGCAGACATCCTTAAGACTATCCATCAAACTGAAAGCGGACACTACGTTTCCAGACTGCTCTGGAAGTATGACGATATTCAGCTTCAGAACAGTAAGCCCATGGCCCTACAACGATTGCGCTGTCTAGAGTCCCGTCTGAACGAGGATCTTTACCTGGCGGTAGTACTCCAAACAAAAATCGGCGAGTATCTTGAGAAGGGTTACATCCGGAAGCTGTCGGAGGAGGAGTTGAAGGAAACGCCGAACCGAGTGTGGTATCTACCGATCTTCCCTGTCTTCAACCCGATCAAACCTGGTAAAGTGCGCATCGTGTGGGATGCCGCAGCTAAAACCAACGGTGTGTCACAAAATTCGATGCTGTTAACTGGATCGGATCAGCTGACGTCTCTGTTGTCTGTACTCATCCAATTTCGGGAGAACAAGGTCGGAATCTGCGGTGATATACGGGAGATGTTTCACCAGGTGTGGATTTCGAGGGAAGATCAAAACTGTCTACGCTTTCTATGGAAGGAGAATCCGACAGATTCAGTACCAAGTACCTTCGTAATGCAGGTCATGACGTTTGGGGCATGTTGTTCACCATGTTGCGCCCAATACGTCAAAAATGTGAACGCCGAGAAACACGCAGGACAGTACCCGGCGGCATCCAAGGCAATTGTTCAGCACCACTCCGTAGACGATATGTTAGTGAGTGCGGAGACGGAGGAAGAAGCAATTCCGCTAGCTCAGGATGTTCGTACGTACACGCTCAAGCCGGATTCGAGATGCGCAACATGATCTCGAACTCACCAGCAGTTCTCGCGGCCTTGCAGGAGGCACGTATTGACGAAAAGAGCCTAAATTTGGGATCAGAACTAGCCACAGAGAAAGTTCTTGGCATGTGGTGGTGCACGGCAACGGACACACTTACGTTCAAGTTATCACCGAAACACGACGCAGATCTCTTACCAGGAAAGCGGCGACCAAATTAAAGGGAAGTGCTACGGACACTGATGGCCATATTTGACCCTCTGGGGCTACTCTCAAATCTGTTGATCTTCCTCAAGATTTTACTTCAAGAAATTTGGCGCTCGGGTATTGGTTGGGATGATGAGATTCCAGAAAACCTTAACGAAAAATGGGAAAAGTGGTTGAAGGTTCATCCGTCGGTACAGGACGTCCGTGTACCAAGATGCTATCGGTTCCTCACAACGAGAGATTCAAAAATTAATAGGCAGTTACACACACTTCGCCGCGACGATTGAACACTCCACGGAGCTGCCTTGTTGGAACCGTAGATACACCAGAGCTGCGTAACCATTCTTGCTGGCGTCGACGAAGGTGTGTAACTGCCTACTTCTTCGCTTCGAGGTGGGGATGGTGGTACGAAAAAATCATCGAGTGTAATTCAAAACATCAACTGTTAATACTGTCAAAAAAAAAAATCTGTTCACAAGAGGGTTGCTAAGATTGGTGTTGTATAAGTGAATTCGCCACCAGATGGCAGGGTGATCGCATGACAAATCGCAAAAATCAGTAATTTTTTAAATGCAAACGTTAATTGGTACAAAATTTGAAGGACCTCATAAACATGTGTAAATTTAAAAAGGTCAAGACTCTGGAAAGAAGAGGAGATTCTTCAGAAAATTTATGATAGTTTTAAAACTGAAAAAGTCATTGAATAAGGCTTTCAAAATCAATGTTCAAGGGAGAGTGAGTTTACCTTTTTCTGGCAAAATAACCATTCCTAATCTTGCGGTCACATATAATATTGCCACTACCCTCACCCCACCCGCATTCTTCAGGTTAATTTTAGTCGAAATCCACAATAAAAACAAATACAGACATTTTTAAATGTTCCGTACTGACATTTTCAAACACTTTCTGGCATTTTTGTTCGCACCACCCCTGATTTGGCATCATAAAAATCGCTTCTTGTCCTCAAAATCTAGAAGAGACTGAAGAACCAAAAACTTATCAAGAAATTTACTCTGAATCTTTGTCTCTATGATCAAATGACATCATCTAGAACCAGCACTCAACTCTCAACTGAATCTAGGTCAGTCGTTCACAAAGAACTGCTTTCAATAATCAACCCAACCTAAATGCAATCATCGGCCGAATAAATACATCGCAAAGCAACATGCTTCAATCTCAATCGGTGACACTCTTGGCAAAAAAAGAAACTTCTTCCTTCACTATATCCGACTGGAATTGTTGATCGATAACTAATCCTGTCATGCCGACTAGAGGAACGACTAGATAGAGAGAAACTTGTAACGAGAAAGATTGCTCCGGTCAAGTTCCCATCTCATCTCATCCCATTCAATACGTGCTTCCTTCAATCGGAATTGAAGCATGTCGAGAAAAAAAAAAGTTCATCCACTAGAGTGACATGTCGCTTCTTCGCACGCACCCACCGCCAGTCCATATCATAGACATCGACATAGCCAGCAAATTGGAAACAAACTAAAAGGATGGCAAACTTCTTCTTTTTCATCTTCTTAATCCCATCCCGTTCCACACGACTGGCAACCGGAGGCCTCGAAGATTTTTTCCATCCATCCGCCCCATTCGCACACATGAGACTCACTCCCAACTGCCTACAAGCTGATGCCAGGCCGGGGGTCGATTCAATTTCTATTTTCGGTTCACGACGACGACGACGAGGACGACGAGGGCGGCTACGAAGCGAAAGAGTTTACATTCCATTAAGCTGTTGACGGACGGACTTACGGATGGACAGTTACAGTTACAGTTTGTGAATTTCGAGGGTGTCAACGTCCGGCAACAAAAATAAAAAACGAAACTCCAAGAACCGGACGAAACCAACCGACCGGAAGACGACCATAGTCAGCAGGTCCTACCGTCCCAAGGAAGACCCGCAGTTCGGCAGTTGGCATCAGTTGTTGATAGTTTCCCATTGTCGCCTTATCATCGCAAACATTCGTTACCGCTGGGGCCTGGGTTTGTGTCTGCGTAGGAAGTGGGATGGGTGTTTTCCTGGAGTGGGCGGGAGTAACCTGCATTCGGAATGGGTTTCGGAAGTGATAGCTTCCGTTACAGCTGGGACCGACCAACAACGTTGACCTCCGACTTCGAGGCGGTAGACACGCAGGGCGGCTATTATTTCTGGCAAGTGAATGAAACCGACTAGGGTCACCAGACGGGGTGTCTTCTTTCTTTTTGTGAAAGCCGTGATCTGCTGGCAACCCCCACGGAAGACCCAGGGCCATTCCGGATACGGCTTTATCGTTCGCCGGAGAGTACCGACACGAAGAGAACTTCCTCCCTCTTCTGTCAACTGGATTCGGTTGGTGGTATCAACAATAGGGAGTGCTCGTGGGGGAAAAAAACATACACAATACGATACCTCGCCGACTGCGGAGAATGGCTTTTCCGGGAAAAACCCGGTCATAAACTTCATCCCCTCTTGACTCTCCTAACCCAGGGCGATGAGGATGGCCACACAAATACGTAGACAGCAGCAAACATTATTTATTGCTTCAATATTGACCTCCCTTGCACGCGGACCGTTGGCATTCGTTGTGGTGCAGAAGCCTCGCAGTTGATTGTCGGAGTTCCGCTTCCCATCTTTGTGGACGACGACGCCACAAGGAGGGAGAAAAAAATGGCCAATCTTTTGCTCCGATGGAGGACTCACCTCCCGGTGTCACATGTGATGACCCCGGCAATGGCGTTCGACTAGAAAAATGTGGTTATTGAAAAGTGTTACCATATAGGGGATGGAGACGGTGGAATTCGCACTGTATAGATGGCAGATGTAGCCCATTATTGAGTAGGAGGATGAAGATAACACTTCTCTATGTTTTTTTGTTCTTATTTTGATTTGTTTTGCTTCTTGGTTCAACCAGATTTTTTTAGCCATTTTCTTAAATAATCATAAACTAGAGTTTGGGACTGGTCAAGAATAAGGATTTGTTGCTTTGTAGCATTCACAGCTACCTAGCATTACCCCTATATACGTATGTCTTTGAAAATAATTTTTTTGTTAAAACGTGAAATATTTCGCAGGCTGATTAACGCATGTCTGTTTGTTGTGTAAAATCAATTTTTGGTGATACTACAACTTTTAGATCAAAGATGGCGTCGAAAGAAGAGCAAGTGCGAGAAGCAGTCTCAATGGAAATCCGGATTTGTCAGTAAGAAAACTTGCAAAACATCTTGGTTTTTCTGCAAACATTGTCCATAACGTTCTTGAATCTTTTGATACGCGTTTCACAACAGCCAGGAAGGCTGGGAGCGGACCAAAACGGATATCAGGAACCACCAGAAGGACGCGAAGGTGAGGCAAATATTTCAGAAGAGACCAGATCTTCCCTTACGTACTATGGCTGGAAAATTAAAAATTCCCCAACTTTCGTGCATACTTCCAAGCACCGGCAAGGTATGAAATCGTTCAAGGTGAAAACTTTACCAAACCGTATTAATAAACAGAATGTGACGGCTAAATCCCGGGCTCGCAAGTTGTATCACGAATATTTAACGAAGTTTTCCTAGAACAAAGTTGTTAAGAGAAAGTATTGATAGTTCCGTTAGCGCACGGCAGGCTGTGAAAATTGAATAGAAGTAGTTTGAAATTGAGCGGAGGGCATTGTGAGATAGTATTTCGAATGGGTAGTATTTTAATGCGGTTTTCCATTAATCCATACTGGTGGGGATCAGTACATACAATGCTTTCCGCCTTTCCCCTCTGAGGTCTATAAGTCATGCGCTAACGGAACTATCAATACTTTCTCTTAACAGCTTTGTTCTAGCAAAAAAGTGCTGTCTACTCCTAGAGCCTCATGGTGATGAGAAATTATTTCCTTCTCAAAACAACATCATCACAGATCTTTACCCCGCGTATGGGAGAAAACAAAGAAAGACTATATCAGTGAAGGTGTCCTGCTTGATAATGGACGATGAAACTTATGAGCTCGAAGACTTTAAGCAGCTTCCCGGAATGTCTAATTATACTGCCATGCAACGGAAAGGCGTAGAACAGCATTTCACGACGAAGAAATAGGCTAAGTTTACCAAAAAATATTTGGTTTGGAGGGCAAAATTCAGCTATGGTCGAGCAAGCCAAAACTTCATCACTACAGGAACGGTAAACAAGGAAATATACCGTGATGAATGCCCAAAGAAGCGATTGTTACCATTCCTACGCAGCCATGACGCTCCCTCGCTATTCTGGCCCAATTTGGCATCTCGTTACTATGCCAAAGATGTTTTGGAATGGTATAAAGCGAATGGAGTCCATGCTGTACCGAAAGAGGCCAATCCACCTAACTGCCCAAACTTGCGACCTATCGAAAGATATTGGGCTCTCGTGAAGAGAGAACTCTCTCAATAAAAACAAAAAGCTGCAACCATAGAAAAATTTCAAAAATCTTGAACAAAAGTAGTTAAATCGGATGCAGAGAAGTCTGCACAGATCCTAATATCAAGAGTGAACTCAAAAGTTCGTAGTTTCTTCATACAGCTTCATTAGGTAACTTTAATTAGTTTTAAGTTGACAAATAATGCACAGTTAAAGGAATAAAAAATGCATCTTGGATTGAACAAACAGCAAATTTGTTTTATTCCAAATTTAATCTGTCCAGATTTTGTCGCGAACAGCCTTACAGTGGATGGCAAACAATAATGTACAATTCTTGGACAAAGCACATCACTCCGCCAAACTGTCCGGAACTTCGGCCAATCCGATGGTGCTAAGTGGCGCTTTTCGGAAGGAGGGAAACGTTAAAACAACAAAGTTAAAACAACAAGGTACAGCCCCTTTGAGTTGTGCGAAATGATGACGTAGGACTACGCAACTAAAGGTAAGCCATTTATATAGTACAATGCACACTTTACTTACCAATCAGACCAAGACCGGTGTGATCTCTGCTGTGCACAGAAGTTGTCTCCATTGTAATCGGTCCATGCCTGTGCCTCGCAAGCCTCGCTGTCTCTGCAGAGTCCGCAGGTCGCCTTCAACTTGATCGATTCACCTTGCTCGTGGCGCTCTTTCTTCTTGTACCCGTCGGTTCTTATTCGAGAACCATTTTAACAGGGCTGTAGTCTGACATTCTTCCGACATGCCCAGCCCACCGTAGTGGACCGATTTTAGCGATGTGTACGATGGAAGGTTCTCCCAGCAACTGATGCAATTCGTGTTTCATTCACCTCCTCCACGTTCCGTCTTACATCTGCACTCCACCGTAGATCATACGCAGCACCTTCCGTTGGTGCTCTACTGACAATGTCCGTGTTTCGTGGCCATAGAGGACTACGGATCTAATTAATGTCTTGTAGATGGTCAACTTTGTAGATCGACGAACTTGGTTGGATCTTAGTGTCCTTCGGAGTCCAAAGTAGGCACGATTGCTAGCCATAATGCGCCTTTGTATCTCTCTGCTGGTGTCGTTATCGGCGGTCACCAATGAGTCCAGATACACGAATTCGTCTACAACCTCAATTTCATCACCGTCGATCTGAACTCATGGTAGGAGGCTAACATTGTCTTCTCGTGGGCCCCTTCCTTTCATGAATTTTGTTTTTAACGCATTAATCACAAATCCAATCCTACCAGCTTCAACCTTTAGTCTGATGTACGTGTCCGCCATGTACAATGCAATATTCTTTGAATTAGACCTGAAAAGGCTAATTTTTTTCCAGGCGGTGTGGTACAAGAAAGCTAGTGTATTCTGATTGATTTGGTGCTCAATAACATAGAAACGATAGAAAAAAATGAAAAAGATATTCTTTTGAGACGTGCTAGGTCGTAAAAAACTGTCCTGAAGTTCAGAACTAAAGATCTAAAGTTGTAACGGTAACTTTATCCACTATGAAATGACATGATATGTATTCAAAGATATTCAATGAATATCTTGGAAGACCAACAGACATAATCTTGGGATATTCTGTGCCAAACAAACTAACTCAATGAATATTTTTTAATGTCCACAGACATCATAGTGCAGACTTCTTCAGTGTCTCGTACTAATGACTCCACTAAGTCAAGTAACACTGAAGAAGTCTGCACATTGAAATACGCGTATCCGTCAATATAAGCAAAGGTAGTTGGAATTAAATGGAAAATACTAATTTTTCTTCTCATTTCTAGTTAACTTTATGTAGCTCAAAAAATACTGATGCAACTGTTGATAATATCTTTTGAACTTAAAGACAGTTTGGATAACCTAGAATATCCCAAGATTTTCGCTTTATGTCTGTTGACCTTCGACAATTTTCAATGAATATTATTGGATATATATTGTTCCTTAGCATACTCCAAAAACCTACAGTTACAACTGTATAACTTATGTTTTGTACTCAAGGAAAGTTTGGATAACCTAGATCATCCCAGTTTATCTCATTGTCGAAATCAATTGGAAGCTGACGTTAGATAGCAACGTTTATTCGTAGTGTAAGTGCTTCAAAAAATTCAGTATTCTCTAGTTTAAATTGAATCCCGACAAGCTTCGAGTTGTGTTAGAACTTTCAGCGATCCTGACCTAGCAATTATTCGTTATTATTTCACCTTAGCACAATAAATTCAACTAACTGTCTTCACGGTTTAGAATAATAAATTCAATAGAGTTAGGATTTCAATAGAGTTAGGATTACAATAGGTTAGCCAATTACTACAATAATGCACATTCTTCTCTGACAGTTATGCTGCTGTCATTGCATCATAGCAATGATCACTCCCGCTTGCGGTCGGCGGTGACCAGTGCGGCCAGATCTACTGTTGCTGCAGCATCATTCATAATGTTTGTTTGCGTTCGAAAATATTCACTGAATATTGTTGCATACGTAGCGTAACTTTGTATAGCCCAAAAAGCTATAGTTTGGATGAGCTAGAACATCATCAACGAGAATTTAATAATACCTATGTGTATGAACCATACTCTAAAACAAAGCTTTACACTATCAATAAGGCATTAATTTTTTCTAGGTCGTCAATTATAGCTTAAACTCATATGTCTAAGGGTCTGATCATAAACTACGTAGACTCATTTTTGAAAATCTCAGACCACTCCCCCCTCGAACACTTTTCTTAATTTTTGTTTTCATTTTGTATGGAGCGTAGACTTTGATTAGCACCAACCCACACCCCTTCAGAAAAAGTCTACGTGATTTATGGATATCCCTTATTTATTTTACAGATGGAAGAATTAATGTAGGACAAATTTTTCGTAGACAGTGTGCACTTTGATTCAGTCTTGATGCGTGGAAAAATTTCCGATCGAGTTATTAACGCTCAACCTGGCCACTTTGCGTGACAATCGCAATGCGATTTTTTTTTTAAATGTACCTTAGTATAGAAATCAAAGACGTAGTTACGACAAAAATATGTCCCTTACATAGGGCTTGCGGATTTCTGATCAAATCATTGTTATTTTAACTATGTGAATAACGTGTGACTAGTATTTGTGCATCTAAAATCTGTATCCACATTAATCCGGACACCTTCAAATCATTGTAACTTTTGAAATATTGCACGTAGGAATGAAAAATTCCACTGTGGTAAGCTGAGAGTCTATGATGAAAAAGACTATTTATGATTGATGTTTACATTTCATGTTTAGTATTCAAGATGGCGACGACAGAAAAACAAGTGCGCGAACGAACTTTGTACGGGCGTACGGCAAATCCTGACTTGTCAATACGGGACCTTGTAAAAACATTGGATTTGCCTAAATCCACTGTTCACAATGTGCTCGAATCACTTTCGGAACGTTTGACGGTGGAGAGGAAGCCGAGAAGTGACAAAAACATTGGACAGCGCTGATCCTGTCATGGACCGAAGAGGTGAAAAGGATATTAACGAAAAACCCAAATCTCTCCATTCGAACGGTGGCTCGTAAAATAGGGATGTCGCTTGGTTTTGTCCAAAAATCAAAACAACGTTTGGGACTTAAGTCGTATAATGTTCCAAATCGCGACGACAAACAGAACTTGGCAGCAAAATCACGGGCTCGACGTTTGTACTGCGAATATTTGACGAAGTTTTCATGCGTTGTTATGGACGATGAAACTTATGTCCTGGAGGATTTCAAGCAGCTTCCAGGGCTGGCTTTTTATTCTGCTATGGCAAGAAATGCTACAGCTTAGCATTTCAGGACAAAGAAGGCATCGAAATTTCCCAAAAAATACCTTGTGTTGCAAGCAATTTGCACGTGTGGTGAGAGGAGTAAATCTTTCGTCACTACAAGCACAATCAACAAGGAGATCTATCAGAAAGAGTGTCTGCAGAAGCGATTGCTACCCTTCATCAAAAGTCACAAAGAAAAACCTTTGTTGTGGCCCGATTTGGCATCATGCCACTATGCTAAAACTGTGATTGAGTGGTACCAAGCAAATCAAGGGAACATTGTACCAAAAACTTCAAACCCGCCAAATTGCCCAGAGCTTCGACCAATCGAGAGATATTGGGCTCTGATGAAGCGAAAGCTTTCTGGAAAGAAGCAAGGAATCAAAGACATCAAACACTTCCAGCCAATTTGGACAAAGACGGCTTCTACGATTTCTGAAGAGTCTGTACAAACCCTAATGGACGGAGTTAAGCGCAAAGTTCGAAAATGTTATGCAAATACCGAATAACTATGTTTTGTCTTAACGAATTGTTAAAACACATCCCATGAATCTGAAATAAACAACTACGACGGAAATATAATGCGAAATTTATGTTTTATTCATGTTTTGAGGTGTCCGGATTATTGCGGATACAGACCTTAGGCTGCGTTACTTGATTTGTCGGTTCAATTTAGCCAAACTTTCTTTTGAAAAGAAGTTTGCTAAACATGGAATACTCAGTGCAACTATAGTGTTTTTAAGGGATCCTACACACTACCAAAATGCCATGTAAATTTCGGTGACTTGTGGCCGACACATGCAAGCGTCCTTTGGCACATAAGAGATAAGAAAATAAATTTAATCAAATATATCTTTAATCGACTTCCGTATGTATTAGGTTTAGGAAAAAGAACTGCGTGAATCCTAAATAGCAACATAATGTTGCCTATTTGTTAAGTAACTTCGAATAATAACATTTGCAACACCGCGTACTCCATAGTTTTCTAGTAGTTGCAAAAGGAATGGTTCAGTGTCAAATGCTTTTTTTTTTTTAAATCAAGAAATAGTAGGAATTCAACAAATTCAACTGTCGCTGTAGTAGTACAACATCCTTTTCTAAAGCGGTATTGAAATTTGTATAGAATTTTATGTTGATTCATAAAATTTACTAATCGATTAACCAACAGTTTCTCAAAAAATTTACTGAAGATGGAAAGTGTAGAAATTGGTCGAAAATGACAAGGATCGTAGCAATTTTAAAGCACTCTTGTTCTAGTATTAGATTGTAAAGGTGATCAAAAATATTAGAGAACTTAGCAGCGTTACTTTTTATGACATGAATTTTTATGACAGAATTATCTGAACTGCTGCTTTTCTATTATTCTGCTCCAGTATAATTTAAGTCACCTCATTCACATTGGCAGGCTTTAAAATATGAACCGTTCCAATCTACTAACGTTGTTCACGAAATTTTCATTATCTTTCGGATTTTTATCAGCAAGATTGCTTCCTATTTGGAAAAGCAACTATTAAATATTTCACAAACTGCTGATGTTTTGGAAATCCTTCTTCCACTATTCACAAATTCCTATCTAGTCTCAGGCTTCGAGCGTCCCATAATCTCATTAAATTTTTCCACAATTTTGCAAGGCAAGTACTGTCTAATAAATTTTGGTAATAGTCAATTTCAAATCTCTTTTTGCATCATCCGCTTTCTTGTGTTCAAATTATGTTTAAGAGGTAGTTGCGCCAAGGACAGTGTTTATTTGTAATATTAACTTGCTTCCTCTTTATTTTTGTATATTGTGCTAATAAACTATTGTAGGTTCTTATTATAGTGATGATTGAATCAGTTACATCATCAGTACAAACGTAGTCATTCAAAAAGGCTGTGAAAAGAGTTGTGTAGTTTCATCTTATCAACGTTTATTTTTGGTAAGTTCCGAGCGTTTTTAGCCCCTTTGATTTTAAGTGATGAGACTACTAACAAGAGATCACTTACTTCTGTATAAAAAGTATCATTTCTTAAACTTTCAGCAAGAACTTTGGATGTAAGGGTTACAAAAAAAACCAAAGATCCATCCCAAGGGACATTGCCATAACCATCCAGCTTTATAAAGTTTTATAGATTTTTTTGAAAGTCACTAGAAATCAGTTTGGTTTTTCTTGTAGGTAATACTCGCTGAGCAGGAAAAGTCGGGTTACAGAAACGGTATTACTAATTTATTATAACGATCTTGACGGTAGAATATAGACTAACTGCGCTGGGTGAAAAAATAATATTTGTACCCTCCCAGGTTGTTTATTCATTACCATGGCACGCATGCTTATATACTGATAAGTTCAGCAACGAGTTGGTTATTTCCTCGTTACTATGGTATCTCGGACGACGTCGATTGTGCTATCGGTCTTTACCGAGCTACTTTGTTTTTCAGTTTTATTATGGCATCATGAGCCACTACGCAGCTTCTGTACAACGATCCTAAAACCTTGTTTTCTCAAATTCCTTTTAATCTTCTCAAGCGTTTTCTTCGGCTTTATGAGCTCGAAAAATACTATTTTGAAATGCCGTTGTAGGACTCATTCATATAATCTCTTATGATCAGTTAAAAATGGAACTCAACACCATTTTTTTCCACTAAGATGCAATAAACGACAAAGCGATATTGAATGATGTCATGTGGTTTTAAAACGAGTAAAAACATGAACAAATAATGATGTGGTTTTTAAGAAGGAGATAATCTCTCATCACCACGAGGCTCCCGGAATGAACAGTACGTTTTGCTAGAACAAAGATGTGAAGAGAAAGTATTGATTGTTCCATTAGAGCACGGGAAGATGTGAAAATTGAATAGGAGTAGTTTTAAATTGAGCGTAGGGCATTTGTAAAGTAGTATATTCGAAGCAAGCACACAATCCTTTGTCACACATCCCCAATGCGGGATGCCACTTTGACTGGCAAAATGTATAAGACGGTAATAATGGTAATAGCCATTATTGAATAATTGGTATAGCCATTATTGAGAGAAAACCTCAATTTTTCTGTGCGAAATATGGCTCGCAAAGTTGGGAAGTCATACCCAAGTAGCACACTTGTTGCCATTCGGTTAAGATAACATAAATATGACTTGCAAAGTCATAATCAAGTTACTACAACTAATAATAATCGTAGTGTGCTACTTGGGTAATAATACGAACAACCGTGATGACAAGCAAAACTTCACTGCAAAAAGTTGTGCAAAGGAACTTTACACCAAGTTTTTGCAAACATTTTCCCGTATCATAATGGACGATGAAACATACGTACTCGAAGACTTTAAACAGCTTCCGTACCTGTTTTTTTTTTTAATACGACACTGCAAACGAACCCTGTTGCCGAGCATTTCAGGACAGAGAAGGTGTCCATATTCTCGAAGAAGTATTTGATTTGGTAGGTTTCCAAAAATGTTTCGTCTCTACCGGCACTACCAATAAGGATCTGTACGAGAAAGAATGTCTGCAAAAGCGGTTGCTCCACAATCCACCAAACTGTCCGGAACTTCGCCCAATAGAGAGGTGCTGGGCTCTATTTAAGCGGAAACTAATCGAAGCTAAGAAGAAAGCTAATGGTACTGATGATTTCAAGAAAAGATAAAGAATCGTCACGGTGGGTGTATTAAACGATACCGTACGGGACCAGATGGCGGGCGTACCAAAGAAAACTCGAGAATTTTACAAAAAAAAAGGATTAACCCCTTAATCAACTGTTTCTAATGTAGATCTAACTCTATTATGGTGAAATAAACAATCGTGTCCAAAATTTAACGTAGACAGGCTTTAATAACTGCTTTAAAATTGTGTGAAAAAAAAATATGAACCGAAGCTTTGACTAACAGTAAGTCAAGCATTCTTCAACATGATACTGAAATGAACCATATTTACAACGTTAGTTAAAAGTTCAATTATTTGTTGAGAAGTCCTTTCTCAATTAAAAGTGCAATTTTCTGCAAAATAGTCTACAGATCCGAAAACATCCCGTGCATCTATCACTTCATCGTCCATCAATGTTGACTACTACAAACGTCGTTAGCAGCTATCTACGTCATCGTAACCCTCATCACCAACACATCACTTTCCTCAGGGGGGATGTAGTTCACTCGTTCTGCAAAAGGTTTGAAGTTCAGCTCGCTCAACAACGCCTCCTTCCAATATATCAGCTTAATTGAAATTGTTTTCCATCCCCCCATTTTACTGCACTTTATCTCCCAGCATCGTCAGTTGCATACTGATGCACTTTCACATGCCTCACGTACCTCACACCCTCGGACTTTGATTCCTTGGCAGGGTGGAAAGTTTTCCAGTGCCTCACTTGCACTGGTGATGGTGTTCCTTTCGATTCCTTTATAGACACAAGTCGGGATGGCCCGTTATCTGCCCGTGAGAAAGGAATTCTGCTCTAGTTGAATAAACAAGTAAGGTGCATCGCGATGAAAGCTTTTGAAGTGACATTACTATCGTTTCGAAAATTCAAGGGTACAAATATTAGCTCTTATGGAACTTGAAACGACATAACGGGAACGCTGAGTTTCAATTCCCTGAGCGATTTGTAGTTCCGTAGTGTAGCGATAGTACACTTTTCAAGCAATCACCTTAACACGCTGGGAGAAAACGATGGAATTGATTGTCACCCGGACCGAACCCGGAAGCGCAGACAGTGACACTAAATCCATCCAATCAACCGTCGGTTTGCCACTTGAGCGAGCAAAGTGCTGTATGAGTCCTCTGGGGGGGTTTCTACTCCTACGGGAGCATTCATGCAAAAGAAATTCCGCAACATGCTTCCACCCACTCAACGGAATACAAGCCAGGAGTCCGGGCCTTCCCGGATGTTGAACATCTCAAGTGGAGAGAAATCTTTGTTGGTTTGTGCAGAACAAATTGTAATTGGTTTTTCCTGAAGTGTTTCCTTCCCATAACCTCGGAAAATGCGAACGGAAATGTGCACATGCGGGGATCACCGGCCAAGGAGTGCGTTCTGCACAATACTGCAGCACCAGGGCCAGCTGATGCCCGAAGTTCACTGCGTCGTCGTCGTCGTCGTCGTCGTCTTGGTCGATTGAGGACAAGGCCACTCTTTAGCAGGATGAAGTTGGCTCACTGCAGCCGCTTCCAATTGCATGCTGCGAATGGGAATAAGTTACAGTTAGTCAGTCAACCAGATAGCACGAGGGTATTCGTTCCGGTTGCCGGATTATGTAATGGCTTTTTACACTGCCGGCAAACGGGAAGATCTATTTTATAAGTATTTTATGGTCACAATGAGATTTAGACTGGTTCAAATTTTGAAATTATGCTCTATAATGCTTAAACGCTTTTGAATTAGTTCCTCATTTGCTTCCCATAATTTTAACACATTCTAATCTAATCTCACACTAACGCAGCCAATTCTTGAAAGCACCGTGGGAAATGACGGTTTCTTGAATAGATCATTGCACGAAGACGTCATCAATGCAGTTTTGACAGTTCAGGGAGCTTGTTCACGTGAACTTAGAATATTTTCACGTGAACTTAGAATAATTGCCGAAAAACATACACCAGTGCTTATTTTAATATCATTTCTTGTATCTACTTCTAACACTTTGTAAACAAGCTCCCTAAACAGTCAAAAAAGTGAGGTTAATACATTCCGTGCAATGATCTATACGTCATTTTTCTTGTCACCGGCCAAGCCAACTGCGTTGCATGTACCGCAGAGAGGATTCCAAGAACCAGAGCGATTCCAGAAAGAATACACCGAAAAAAATAATGAATTCTAACAGGCGCGTAAAATTTCCCTTCGTTTAATTCCAAGCCAAAGGAGGCGTAAACAACGAAATTGTTTGCAATCTTTTATGCGCCATACAACAATGTTTGCAATATTTTACACAACAGGCTAAATTAACATGAAAGATCCCCTTAATTTCTGCCAAATCTAGAATCTGCATTAGATAACGCAGAAAATTCAATGTTTCTTTTTATTTGTGTATCTAAAATCGCTCTACAACTTCGAATCAAGGGAAGAGAGAAAGCGTGGACCTCCCGTTCCAAACGTTTCCATATAGAGTTAAACAATGTGATAATTTGTACTTTATCGTTGGGAGCATAAATGGTAGAAAGATTAGTTGATGCTCCTTATGCCTGTCGGCGAACTTTTGGCGTTTGAACCAAAAGCCTGCCAATAATTTGATAAGATTAGAGCGCCTTATCTCGCTTATTGAAATTGAGAGTAATAATACAAAATGCTGAGCTTCTCGCTCTCTCTCTCCCTCTCTCTCCCTTTCTCTCTTTTTTCTCTCTCTCTCTCTCTCGTATTCTCAACACAACATTCATATAAAGATCAGGGTGGCCACAGACTCGGGAAAATCGGGAAATGCGGGAAAAATGCGGGAATCCAAAATCATCGGGAAATATGCGGGAAAAAGGCGGGAATTTCAAAAGTCATCGGGATTTTTTGTCATATGGAAGGAACCATACTCAAACCTTTTTCAAATGATTTGAGTAGCGTTTTTGTCATTTACTCGGTCCACTGATCTCATTGTTCAGCCTGTTCAAAACATATCGCTTAGAGCATTTTCAGTGGTGGTCTATTTTAACATCTTTATAGTTGATTTGCATCAGCAAACTTAAAAAAACAGACCAACTTTGCGTTCCCCGCACCGGTGTATTAATTCTTGTTGTTAAGCCCCTACCTATCATCTTGTCAATCTTACAAAATCCAGAGATCAGAAGTTTTGGTTTTTTCAGTGACCGAGGATTTTTTGCAAACTTTTTACCATGGATTGGTTTGAGTGGTGGTGAGTGTGTGAATGCATGCATCTCATTTAAACGATATTAGATAGTGCTGATAGTGATAGATAGCGCCACGCCAACCTATGACAAGAAGCACTTTCTGCGACATTTCAACATGCCAAGAGATATGATCCTAGACAATATGGGACAACTAGAGTCAACTGATGACTTTTTCCAGCTGTTGCGATGCAGCTGGATATGCCTTAGTGTTTCATAGGTGCACTAGTTAAGCACAGCTTAACGGATGTTGGCGTATGTCCTCAGCTAGTTCTCTCGACGAAAACTTGGGGGGTTGGTGACCCTGAGGAATTTTTGCAAATCTTTTCTTAAGGCTAACGGCCCGCAGAATTTACGCCCCTCATAATCGGAAAAGGTTAAGAAACTGATAGACAAAAATTATCTCCCAAAAGCTCGAAAAAAATCTTGTAAATTCAGTGCACTTAGAAACTCAGGGAACTTATCAGAAGCTCGGTATACTTTTTAGATTTGACTTAGACTTTCCCGAGGTTTAGCTATTCTCCCTGATGTCAAAGAAACATACCATAAAATCAGGGAACTTTCCAGAAATAAAGGGTTCTTTCTAGAAGTTCAGACAACTTTCCTGAAATTCAGAATGTTTCTAAAAATTCCGGGAATTGTCCACAAATTCAAGGAGCTTACCACGACTTCAGGGAAGTTTCCAAAAGTAAAGGGTTCTTCACAGAAGTTAAGGTAACTATCCAGAAATTCAGGGGGCTTCCAGAAGTTGAGAAAACTTATTAGATTATTTTGGGTATTTTTCAAAAGTTCATACTCAAGTACTCAAGATGTTCAGGGAACTTCAAGATGTTCAGGGAACTTCCCAAACACTCAAGGAACTTTCCAGAAAATAAGAGAATTTCCAATTGAGAACAGTCAAGAAATTCACGAAGCTTTTCAACAGTTAGCGGATCTTGCTAGAGGTTTAGTGAACTTCTTAGAATTTCATGAAACCTGCTAGACATATACAGAACTTCTTAGACGTTCAGCGAACATGTGGGAGTTGAAGAAACTTCCTTGAAGTTCAGGGTTTGTCATGAATTCAAAAAAATTCTGAGAACTTCAGGAAATGCTCACAAAGATCATGGAACTTCCCCAAAGATCAGAAAACTTTCCATAAGGTCAGCAAACATCTCAGACGTTCAGAGAACGTCCCAGAAATTCAGAGAATTTCCCAGAAGTTCAGGAAGCTTTCCAAAAGCTCGAAAAAACTCCCTAATGCTCAGGGGATTCAGCAATCCAGGAAATTTCTCAGTAGTCCTGCGATCTTCCAAGAATTTCAGAAAACTTCCCCCAAGGTCAGGGAACTTTCCAGAATTTCAGAAAACGTCCGAGATAATCAGGAAACTGGATTTTCTGAGCATTCGAAAAGTTTAGGAAACATTCAGAGGACTTTTCATAAGTTTCGGGAGCTTCCTAGAACTTCAGGGATCTTTCCAGGTGATCGAGAAACTTTCCAATCGTCCCGAAAACATCCCAAAAGTTCAGGATATTTTAGTTTTAAGAAGAACCTAAACTTCTTTCTACTCGATAATTTTTCGAACCCAACCAAAACGAGAATAAAGAAAGCATCTACTTTTTAATCAATTTCATAGAATTTCCACCTATTCCACCCATATTGGAGATCATAACAAGTTCTTGTACGGTTTAACACATCTCAATTATGCTAACAATTCCACAGAAATGCCACGACTTCCAAGATTTTTTTTTCAATTTCTCGTAAGTTATTTAAATATGTGTGATATTCTGCTTTTTATCACATAATATGTACCTGATGGAAGTTAAAACAATTTCTGGGAAGCGAAATCTGATTTTCTAAGTTTCCATCATTTCCAGAAAGTTATTCCTATTCCAGCTTCTCTAAAGTTCTACCATTTCTCTTCTCGAAAGACAGCGAGCAAACTTCATGATTATCTGAAAACTTCCAATTAATTTATTCAACTGCCGAGAAGTTTAATAAACTTCTGGCATGTTGATAATAGATGTTTCCACCCAATCTTCATAGATATTCCGAAGTTCATTAAATTAAATTTTTAAAGAGTGCGTTCAGTAAGAAACTTAGAAGCTTATATAAGTTCTGAAATGATGCATTTGGTCTAAACAAATAAATCCAAACCACGATTTGAACCACCGTTGAAGATGCCCTTAGAAGATCTGGCTACACGGCTGTAACAGGTAAGGCCAGAAATGAACTTATCTTTCATGTGGTGGCGAATGTGTTTGAAGTTTGGCGAATTGCGATTGTAAGGGTGTTAACACATGGTGAAAGAAGAATTTGGGCAGCTGTGCTTAATGCCGTCTGACGTTGTTTGCCGGATTCCAGAGAAAAGAAAATGGTTTGGACAAATTTTGGCTAGAACCAAAAAGGAGCTACCAAATTTGACAACATTTGTTGAAAATTGGCTCATCCTGTCGCACAAAAAGGCGTATTTTAAATAAATGGAAAGTGTCTGGTGGTAAATCGAACTGGAAAAAGTTTGGGAGCTCAGAGATTTAGCTACGAGTAATTTATATTAACTCATCTTAACAGTCGGGAAAATTAGGCGAAAATGCGGGAAAAATTCGGAAAAAATGCGGGAAAAATTCGGGAAAAATGCGGGAATTTTTATATTAAGATTGTGTGGCCACCCTGAAAGATGGATCAGTTTGCGTTTTGATAGTTGGAATTCTATCAAAAAATAAGGGATGAAATTTTAATTCCCAGACTTGTCACTTACTTTATTTAATCTAATTGCATAATGCATTACTCAGTTTCATTACTCTCCTCGCTCTGTATGTTTTCAATAACCTTTGATGTATCAAGCTCAGATTCTTCACCGTCAGAAGCTTCCGGTAGTTCATACAGCTTGTATACTACCTTGCGCAACGATTCATTGCCAAATAATGACAAGTCCTTATCCAGCGCTTAATGCCAGGTGTCGCAAGATCTGCACTATCTCTTAAGGCAGCTGAATTTGAAATTATAAGCAACGTGCAACAATTGGTTTTCGCTCCTTCGCATGATATGGCCCCAGAACATTATCCTGTGAACCTGTATCTACTTTGTAAAGGGTGTTTCGATCAAAATTTGGTCGACATAAACTTGACGCATTTCCTTTCATCGTGAATTAAAACAATTTGCACACCCCTCATTTTGAAAATGTGTGCGTTCACCTCTATTTTGATTTTGAGATTAGCACTTCTATTTTAAAAATGTCGTCGAAGGAAGAAAAGCAACGCATCAAAATTTGGCTGGGGCATGGTGAAAATCAAAACTATTCTCGCACCAAGTATACAGGAAAGCGATGACACCAAATCGCGACGAT